>CAJNOL010004647.1:0-14568 GCA_905250125.1 Rotaria sordida
CCCAATCCTATAAAAAATTTATCAGGAAATGGCCAAAGATCCAAAAATTGCTGGCTACACCACTGAAGAATATATTTGTGAGATATTAGAGAAACCGAGTATGCTCGCCTCTAACTTGAAAGTAATAATTCATCTTTAAGAAGCATCGATTTTTGTGATAGAAATAAACACTAAAAAAAATGGTGCCCAATAGATTTTAAATTGCCCAATCTTTAAAAAAAATTATCAGGAAATTGCCCAAGACACAAAAATTCCTGGCTACGCCACTGGATCACTGTATAAAAATTGCCAACAGATTTTGATGGAAGGTTAAATTTGAGACACTATATCTCGACAAGAGTTTAAACGAGCATGTTTGCGCATCCCCTGAAGATAGATGATGACATGCTCTACCAAATAACAGATCAAAACTTGAATTAAAGTTTCGAGAAACTTCGAGGAAATTACTGGATCATTGACCAGTGGTTATTTTGTTTTTACTGTACTAAGTGTAAGTTTTTGAACTTATTATAGCCTGAGGAACTTCAAGAAGTTCATCAAATGGCTTGTGGGTGTGGGTGTGGCTAGGCATAAACCAAACCCAAATGGTTTGGGTTTCATGAGTTTGCGTATTGAGTTTTGGGTTTGGGTGTTCATTGTGGGCTCCAATCTGCTACATCAACTCACTGAACTACTGGACTTTAAATGTAGTGCGATTTGTATGAAGTCTCTTCTCTATATTTAGCTATTTATTCTATATAGATATGAGCAAAAGCATATTTCTATGCTTCGCATTCTTAAACAGTGAATTAAAGTCATTCTGAATCCCAAGAGGAGGGTGTGGGTGTCAGTGTGGATGTCTATGAAGAAAAAAATGCCACCCACACCCAACTGCAGTTTTAAAAAAATCAGAACCAGAATTGTTTTATTTTTGCAATGCAAATACACTGTAGAAGCAAATCATCATATGTAATTATAACGTATTTCGCCTATCTATATATGTCATCAAAATTGTGCAAAAATTGGCGATTTTATCGCGATTAATCATCTAAACTAGAGATTTTTCCGATTTTTAGATAAAACTACGATTATTCAAATATTATTTCCGATGATCAGTCGTGGTTATAATATTTGGATCTACAACTATGACTACGTCTCAAGATGTATATCATTGTCATTTACCATCACACTCGAACATGTTTCTTGTGAATGAGGAAAGAGATAACTTCTTTCTCTCGATTCGCAGTAAATAATACAAAATTATTTTATTAAATGAAATAATATTTACTGTTCATTTTATTATTGAGACTGATCTAAACCAAAGAAAAGTTATTTTTTATAAAACAACACTCATTGTTTACTTTGATGATCAGATGATCTAAATAGAAGAAAAATAAAATATTTGGGATATAATCGTTACAAATGAATTTTATCAAAGAAGAATAAATCATGCATTTGTTTTTTTAAATTTAATTGTGTGTCTTCTTTATAATGAAGTTGCCTTATATCAACGTAGTATTCACAATAAAAAGATTTTTTATGAACTTAACCCTTTGGGAACGGGGTTTTTTTTCTGTATATTTCGTCATAAATCATTCAACGTTTCTATTTTCTAAAAGAACTTATAATCTATTACTGGATATCTGAATAAAATAACCTAATTACAATCCAAATTATACCAAAAAACTCTCTGATAAATGCTTTCACAAAAACTAATCTCATATAGGAATCTGCGTGTTTTGAGATGCTAGAGAATCGCCATGGCCCCTTAAGGGGCCAACCGTCCCCAAAGGGTTAAAGCCTAGAAAATTATGTAGACACGTTATACATATTGAAGTAAGTTTGCCGGTTTCAAGAAAAGCCAGGAAAATACTCAAGTTGTTCCACATAATATTCTTCAACATGTGTGGATGTGGATGTGGGCGGATGAGTGGTGTTAGTCTTCACTTCATCCACTTCCACTACCACCCCCCGCACCCTTCATACGTAATATCTTGTTTTCGATATTGAATTAAATGCAAGACTAAAGATGAAGTTTTTTCTTTTCCAGAAACACATTTTCTTTTATTAATACGAAAGTATAACATCAGGATTCATTTCATTTTAGAATTAAAAAAGAGCTGAATACTAATATTCTAATATACATGCGAATGATGTTATTAATACATTCGGTGGCCTAAATGAACAATCAGTTCAATTCATAAGTATAACTTTCAACAAGATTGAATGAAAAATTGAACAGAATATAAAACGTCACCGAGAGGAGAAGGTCCGTCCTGCAGGATACAAGGCCCTCCTACATTCTATCTGCAGAACGATCTTTTTATTGCATTTTTAACAAGGATAGATCAGAATTCCATTGCATCACAATCAATTAGATGACTTGGATGTTCTGTAGTTTCTGCGCCCTGTGACATTCTCTCGAATAGAAACTGATATTAATCAATAACGTATGGGATACATATATATTGATGGTCAATGGTCTATTAGTTTTATAATGCTTTTATGAATAATTGTACTATAGTTCTGAAAGACCATTTTTTAAAGGAGAAAAATCTTGGCATGTAATTTAATCATCAAGAGAAGTTATATGTAGATCGTCAAAATTCAAAAAAAAATATCAAGACTAACAATGATATAGACATTTTTTTCTTTATTTGTCTTGCTTATTTAATTACAAGACGATTTGATAATATTTAGCAATATAAAAAAAAATATTATAAAACGTGTTTTCTCAGATCAGGAAACAAGCAGCGATGTTTTATTATTATGTAGATGTCATCAAGTAACACATTTATTTTGTCAATAAAAAGAAACAGAATTACAAGATCTTGTTTTATACATATATATTTTTCATTAGAAGAAAACAAAACGATATAAATGCGTTAACAAACGTGCCTAAACATCTTTTTTTCAAATTTGCAAATAATTGAGTAAAATACAATTAAATCAAAAAATAAGCACATTCACTGTTGGAAAATACATTCTCCTTTTGTTCGTAATAAAATTTATTACTAAAATATTTTTTTTTTGCTTTTGTAAATGTCAAAAATCAGAATTTTTTAAAAAGTATGTATGATTACAAAAAGAAAAAATAAATATAGCTTAGATCATGATCTCACGTACTGTAGAATGAAGACATCGTCAAATAAAGCGACAACGTCTATTTATCAAACATTTAGGTTTTTGTTGAATAAAATCATTTTTTTTTATAGAGAAGAAAATTCACAAATTCTGGTTATCGCATCATTCAATCTTTGTAGTATTCTATTGAATCATTGTCATTGTATAGGTTTCTGTGATGCAAATTGTGCCTATTCATCAGCAGAGTGATTTGATTCCTCCCGCAAGACCAGACATTCGTAGTCTACGAAGTTTTCAGTAAGTTTGATATCCTTGATGTGATTGAAAACATAATAACATTAAAATGGTGTTTATTGTTTGTAGAGAATTGCACAGAAGATCGTTATGTATGAGACGACGTCGCTGTCTCTCATGTTTCATAACTGTACTATTCATTCTGGCTGTTATCCTCGTTATTCCATTGGCGACTATATTGAGTCGTGAGAAAAAGACGGCTGGTTTTACAATGGCAACAAACTCTACCAATAGTCCAAGTAAAATTTGTATTTCAAACCTATTAGCAGTTCTAAGTTCTTCTATCGACTTTTCATACTGTTTTTGCGGCATAAACTTTGACTCGAGTATAGATATCTAGTTATCGAGAAGTAGACAGGTATAACATTTGAAAAACTATATTCATTCTAGCTCAATTTTGAGGAAGAGACATCATGTTTTATTTCCACATCATTTTTGATACATATCTTCTAGCCTCGGACTCGGCAAGCAGAGTTAGCACACCAATGATCGATACTAATACAACTGCATTCTTGACAACAAATATTACTGTACAAACTACGACGGCAACTATGGTTAATGTTTCGAAGTCAAATATCAATTCTACTGATTCATCGAAAACAAGCACAACAGTCGATATTGATTTAATTTCGAACAGTGGCATGTCAACAATCATCACTAATACAGATAGTAGCCTTGTTAACATTAGTGATGAGCCAATCGCAACTACAACATCAGCTACAACAGAAGCCACCACAAGTAAAACATCAGCTACAACAGAAGTCATCACAAGTAAAACAACAGCTACAGAAGCAGTTACCACTATACTACCATCAAGTAGGTTGTCATTTTTACGAACCTTATCACTTCTCTGTTATGTATATGCTAGTAGCCAGTTACCAATCAACTGAACTAGGAACTTAAATACCCTCCTATGATCCATTCTTTTTGGAAGATCTGAGCATAGTCATCAGTTCTTTTCACGTGAACTGAGTTATCGAACAGTTGATTTTATCCTAGGATATAGATGAGCATAAATATGATGGTCACATCCACACCCTCAATATGATTACTTTGTTTTCATTCTTTGTTCATTCTAGTTTTAGATTGTTTAAAGCTTGAAAATTGTTCTTCTAGTACTTTATTCTTTAATATGGCCCGTGCACTTTCTATAGGTCATAGGTCAGCAACTTTATTGTCACCTTCTTAAAGTAAAGTCCGACTATTCAATAATTTGTCAATAGTCCAAAATACAATCTCTGTTCTTCTTTACATCATTCTACACGCGATGTTTTTATATATTTCATTGATTTCATTCTGGTTATTGAGTACATATCATGACTGAATACGTAATCGGTGGATCACGATGAATGCGAAATAAGCGAATAAGATAAATAATTATTGATTTCTAATATACTATATTTTATGTAGAATTGTTCAGCGTTTCATTAAAAAAGACTTTCGAAAACGAAATCACATTGATCGATTGAGAAAATTCATCGTTACATATACACCTTTATATTTTTATCATTACAGGAGAACATATAATCCAAAAATATATCATTTGAAAGATTGACACGAGTACTGAAGGCTCATGTACAAAACAATTGACTAGAGATTATTACGTGACGCCTCAAGACTTATGAAACACCCTGTACTCACCCACACCAGTTACTTTGTAACCGAGTAACGACAAAATTCTATAGATTTTCGGGGTCTGGAAATTCCAATTCGTTATCAGCTTCTCAAAATTATCTAGTTCATTTCCCGATCAAGCAAACAGTAATGTAAAAATCCATAACGAAGCTGTATAAAAATAAATGGTTATGCTCTTCAAAAATCCTTTTCTTCATTAAAAAATCAAGTGAAGAATTTTCAGAAACTAATTACAGATTTGGATTCCTCGATCTCGATAATTCTTGGTCAAATTTTATAAAAAAAAAATGTTATTACCTCAAAAAAGATCTTTCTCTTATGTAACAGCAGCTTTCTACGTCCAACCAATGCCAATTTCGACTAATTCCAAGTAGACAATTGGGCATTCCTACTAGAAAATAAATTTTTGAACCTGAATATAAATTTAAATACTTATTTGAAACAAATGTGCCGACTGAGAAAAACTATCAGAGATTGAATGATCACTTTTTTCTTAAATAGAAATATTACAAATAAAACATGTAGAATATATTGTAAAATAAAAACAAAAAAAACTAGCAATACTCCTGTCGACAATAAAGTGAATGAATATTAAATATTATCATCTAATATTAATATATAACTGAACACTCACGTCCTATCGACCACATAAATCATATAATATTTTCTATCAAATATACCGTGAGTTTTCAAATTTATTCATAGTCATGGTTGATTTACTAAATTTATTGAACTCTGTTCAGCGATGTATGAAACTTAATTGAAAATTCTGAAGCATTTTATATCTCAATTTTCTAAAAGTCCAAACTTCTGATTTACAGTGTAGAATATGTAAGGGAACAACATTCTTGAACACTTTTACCAAGTTTCTTTCAAAGAAGATAAAGAATGTATCATTTCTAGAGCTTTCCTTCACAAAAGAGAGGATGATCCCGTCGACAATGACAATTCCTTTTCTTTTTATTGTTCATTGTACCGATTCTCAATACTTCAGCAGCAGTGTTCAAACTTTCGAAAAAAGGGAGGTTTCTTCATAAATTATCAAATTTCGGAAATTCTTCCTTTCGAACTATCTTTCAGATAATTTTCTGATGTTTGTTATCGATGGCTTAGGATGGTAGTGCAGAAATTCCTATCGATGGGCAAATTCACTTTTTCAAAAATCTGAGCATATCTCCCATCCCAGCATTGGTAAGAAAAGCGGCAACTTCGGATTGTTAGCTCAATACCTAACACTGAGCACAAGTACTATATAAGGATTGTAGCAAGATTTTCATAGAATCTTCTCAGAACTTTTTCAGTTTCGGAGTATGACCGAGTTTATTATTCTATTGCTTGAATCCTTGAAGTATTTAATCTTGCAAGCATTCTGCATTCAAAAATACGTATAAAATTTTCAGATTCCTATGTTTTCTTATTCAGAGCTAGCATCAGAGTAGCATTGTTCTTTCTCAGAAAGCCTTCTTATACCAATCTCAAGGTGCAGATTTTAGTCTCTTTTGAAGATTCTACTTTCCAAAATCTAAAAGATCTTAGCAAGAACTTAAACAAGTTTCTGCAAATACCGAGTCTTATGATATTGGAGAAGTGACAAAATCGTAAGGACCTTTACGAAATCCTTTTTTTTATAGAGAACTAGGAAAGATTTCTGAATTTCACCTCCAAGAAGGACATTCTTAAATGTTTTATCAACCTCCCTTCCAAGAAGAAGAAGAAGAGTGTCTCATTTGTAGTAGTTTCCTCCGTAAGAGAGAGGATGACCTCTTCGACAACAATGATAGCGATTACTTTTCTTTTTCTCATTCATTACAGCAATTTTCAATATTCCGGTCAACGCCCGATGGGCACAGAAAGGAGTGACCGTTGCTGGAGGCCACGGAGCAGGTAGTGCTGTCAATTAACTCTTCCACCCTCTTGGTCTCTTTGTTGGTGATGGTCAAATTATGGTCATCGCTGACTACGGCAATCATCGTATCATCCAATGGAAGATGGGTAATACGAATGGACAAGTGGTAACCGGTGGTGTCGACCAAGGAAATCGATGGGATCAATTGAGCGGCCCAACCGATGTGTTGATTGACAAAGCGATGGATCGTCTGATTATTTGAGATCAAAAGAATCGACGAGTCGTAGGATGGTCTCATCGTAGTGGCACATCTCAAGGAGAAATCCTCATCGACAACATCGATTGTTTTGGATTGGCCATGGATGATCAGAGATATCTCTATATCTCTGACTACAAAAAACATGAAGTAAGACGATATAAAATTGGAGAGAATAGTGGAACTCTCATAGCTGGTGGCAATGGCGAAGGTGCTGGTCTCAATCAACTGAACTTTCCGACCTACATCTTTGTCGATCAACAACAGATTGTCTACGTTTCAGACTTCGCAAATCATCGTGTGATGAAATGGAATAAAGGTGCAAAAGAAGGAATTGTCGTTGCTGGAGGTCAAGACCAAGGGGATAGTCTGACACAATTGTCGAATCCTAATGGACTGTTCGTTGATACGTTGGGAACCATCTATGTGGCAGACTCGTGGAATCATCGAGTGATGCGTTGGCCTAAAGGAGCGAAAAAAGGTACTGTTATTGTGGGTGGCAATGGTCAAGGATCAGGAGCAAATCAGTTCAACAGACTTGGAGATTTGTCCTTCGATCGACATGGTAATCTCTATGTCGCCGATTGGGGAAATAACCGTGTTCAACAATTTTCAATAGAATGAACTCATCACAATGGCTTACTTTTTTTCTTTTCAATAAATCGCGTTGAATTAATGAAAAGAATGGCTATTCTATTCGCACGCGCGCTCAACTAGGAACCATCCTGGATGAGCCCGGTCGTGTGTGTGGGTGTGAGGTGTGAGTATGGGTGTGGGGGTGTGGGATGTGGGTGTGCGTGTTGGTATCATTTGAATGTACTCCTTCTGCCATACCCACATCCTCTTTGGTCCACCACTAAGTTTATTCTCCATTGGTTGATCAACATCACTTTTCAGTTCATTTCGAACAAAATCATCGATTTGAACAAGACGATGAGAATCCCATACAAGTGAATCGATTTCAGATGTTCTTTCTTGTTTTACTTAGTCTTCATCAATATCTGTTATCATGCTGTATATAGTCGATCGATAATCCATATGTCACTATCTTGTAAAACCATTGTTCGACACTTTTCAATTGAATGAAGTGTTGTTGATTGTTTCTCATTGTCTATTCGTATCTTAGCGGAATAATCACTCATTGATATCGAACCATTAAGAATATCATAGAATGTCGATTTACTTAAAATAAGATTCGATTCTTTCTACTAAACAATAATTATTCAATGTGACCTGCTCCGCTCTTTCCTCTGTAATCAATATTGATTCTCCTATTTTGAAAGTAAGTGAACCACTATATTGCAAATAAAATTCTTCTCTTGTACCTTTGTATTGAAATGAAAGATCTCGAATTTGAAATTCATATTTCAAATCTATCTGTTCGACATTCATTCGCTCATCATATTCTTCAAGAATTGGTTGAACTAAATCATGATCTTTCTTCAATCTTAACTAACGAATATATGAGCAAAGCATTGTATGTACACTATCGGTTAACGTCGATAGGTTATGATACAATGAAATGATGAATGTATTAGCTCTATTTAATGTATAATAGATGAGAAGAGTTATAAATGGGAATAGTTTGCCGAGTATATCTTCTTTGAATGATAAATAATCATAAAGATAATAGAATAAAAATCATTGTCTTTCCATGTCAATCTTTAATTCACTTGTAATATTGATAATTTTATCCTTTTCGTGATGAATAACGTATTCGAACATATTTGTATTCGCACGTGAATATTTTGAATATAATTTATCATGTTTTTCAATCATTTTTAGTTTAACATCAAGTAAATGAGCACTTTGTTTCTTTAAATAAAATCAATAGAAACATATGTAAACAATTCCAATTAAAAGAGTTGCTATTGGACATATGTAGAAGATAGTGATGATAGTCATAAGAAATTTGGAGATTTCTCTTGATTAGCAAATAAATTCTTCGACAAGACATTGAACAGACCCGGAAGCTTCTTCAATTTTTCGTCGAATTTCTACTTGATCAGATAATTTTATCTGTATCCAATTGGCACTAAGTATTCGTTGATTGGGTGTGGCTATGACTGTGACTATGAGAACGGAATGTGGGTGTGTGAAGAACATTCATACACTTGCACTCATACCCACACCCAATCATATGTAGGACTATCTGATTCGCATTTCATATACATTTAATATATGGCAAAATATGGCGCATAGGCTACACTCAATCAATATGGATTCGAAAATGTATTGAAATATATGAAGCCATTCACCATAGTTTAGAAAATCCTATTTTGGATGATATTATTCAGTATTTCAATTTTTATTTACATATTTATTCAATCACATTTTGAACTTAATGAGATGTGTTTTTAGAGCGCAACTCTTTAACAAGTTTGCGAATAGCGTAGTTTGGTCGAAGATTTGCTTCGTCTAGTGGCTGTCGTGTGATTGGGCTCGTTCCATTCTGTCTGATCCATTGAATAATGGCTTGTCTCTCGTACGTATGTCCGTCTTCTGCAAGAACAGGATCTTGAAAAATATCTGACGTAATAGGACATTGTAATGCATCGGCCATCAGGGCTGTTGTGGAAACAACTGAGTTCTCTAAATTAAAAAAGTTATGTTATACAACACTGGAGAATACTATCGAAGGAAAGCATTTCGAAGGGTATTAATTTCAATAGACAAATAATTTACTTTGATTTTGGACAAGATGTGTATTGAAAAAGAGCACACAACGTAGAACTTACCTGATTGACAATGAGATGGACCAGGTGGTATAAGAGGAGGCCGTAGTATACGAGGAGGCAGAGGAGGAGGCCGTGGTATACGAGAAGGCTGAGGAGGAGGCCGTAGTATACGAGGAGGCAGATGAGGAGGCCGTGGTATACGAGAAGGCAGAGGAGGAGGAGGAGATGGTGGCCGGCGATGTTGAGTATTTGTATGCCTATGAAGCGTTCGTCTATTTGTCGGATTATGAGGACATGCAAGCTAAGATTTAGTGTCTTGATTAACAAATACTATTAATAAAGGTACTTTTACTTGGTGTTGATGAAGTAAACCTCGTCTCCAGTTTGTGCGACAGAATTCACAAGGAAAGAGCATTGGTTCTCTCTAATTTGAACAAGATTAGTATGCTCCCAACACATATTGAGAAGACTCAAATACGTACCGTTTGACGTTCATTAGGCATGGCCGAATCGGCTGTCTCTGGGTCATCTAATAATTCCAACGCAAGGTTTCCTACTTTGTTAACCAATTGCTTGATCATGACGACAAAACTTGTATCTATCTCTAATTAATAGAAATTGTGATAAAGAGATGTTTATCGAAAATGAGAAATGTAAATTAAAACTCAGACAATTGAAAAAAAAATTTGCTCGTGACAGTTACAACAATATAATAACACGTCATAAAATGATATACGTCTGACAGAGAATAGAATAAAAAACGAAACTTGTGCAATTACATTTTGGAAAAAAATATTTTTTGTGAAAGAAATGTTACCGTCAGCATCAACATGACGCGAGGTATATATTCATTACGAATGAGTAAGATGTTTGTAGCATGACATTCTCAATAACATATATTAAAGAATCAAATGAGTGAAAAGGAACTATCAATCATATTCTTCTTTTTATTTTTTCGTTGCTGATTCATGTACTTCCTTAATGGAAAATTGACACTAGGCGATAAAAGAATTTTTTCTTCCTTAATAAACTATAATAATGCTGAAATATATTTTTCAGAAAAAAATGGTCGGTGATAGTTGCAAATTCACTCACAAAAAGTATATTCCCGAAGAACGGGATCATTAACTGGCAAAGTCAGCTTTTTCTTGGAATTTGATTTTAATTATCCTATTTTGTCATTTTGACAGTCAAAAATTAATTAGCATTACAACGACACTATTCAATAGATTTCATATTGCACTCGAGTCGATTTAATCGTCCCTAATTATTATGTTCACATCATATGACTTTAAACCGACAAGAGTATAGAATATTTTTACAGTATATATTGCACTGATTTCATTCATGTATTCAGCCAACTTGTATATCAAATTGAAGCTCTTTTGTTGCCCTATTGAATGACATATTCATGAAAAATACAGGTAACGCACAGACGTTTTCTCAAATCCAGAGGAGTATATCTCGACAACCAATGAAGCTAGAGCGATAAAACTTTTAGCAAATATATATTCGACAGAGCTCTTCTTACCATAAAAACTTCACTTTTCTATCTTTACGCAGTCGAGTTTTATACAAAAAATATTGGTCGGTAACGCACAGACAAAAAAGTTCCTCTTTTTCTGCGTGTGTGTAAGAGAAATGAGAACACGACGAGATACTCTGAGTTAATCAATTAAGTGAGAGTTGGTTTTGTAGCTAACATTCTGGGCTATCTATTGATTAAAAGAGAACGTCGATACATTGATATATGAGCGAGTTAGATAGAAGCCATCAAGTAACACACAGACATTTTGGTAACTCACAGACACTTTTCTTTAAAAGACAAAGTTGCGGTCGGTTATATTGATTTGGAACATCAAAATAATGATGTTGATTTTTATTTCGAACTGCCACCAGTGTTGTTATATTAGAAATGTTTTCAGATTTGCTTGAGTCAGAAGAGTACTTGAAATGTCAAAGCCGAAAAAAGAGCTTTTTTAAGTCATTTTTGGCGCTAGTACATTTCGTTGCGTTCACTTCGTCGCAATCATTTCGTCGCACGATCACTTCGTCGCATAACATTTTGTCGCGTTCTGTTCGTCGCAGAAAAAAATTCTTTCGTTCTGTTCGTCGCAGAAAAAATTCTTTCGTTCTGTCAGTCGCAGAAAAATTTCTTTAGCTGTGCTCGTCACTATCTGTTCGTCGCATCTC
The DNA here is from genome assembly GCA_905250125.1 of Rotaria sordida. Lineage (NCBI taxonomy): Eukaryota > Metazoa > Rotifera > Eurotatoria > Philodinida > Philodinidae > Rotaria > Rotaria sordida. The sequence continues at coordinate 11,966 of CAJNOL010004647.1, forward strand.
TTTTAATTAATTTTCTTTTCAAAGATGTGAAATTGATCAATTAACTCACCTTTATTTTGTGTATTATACATAACATAATGATGAACAAATTCAGAACAAAAAAAAGAAAAAGAAAAAGAAAAAAAAGAAAGAAAAAAACAAAAAAAAACAAAAGAGAAAAAAAGAAAGGAAAAAAAGAAAGGAAAAAAGTAACCTAAAGAAAACAAAATAATTTTAAGAAAAACATTACCTGAAGATTAATGTTGGCTGCCATATTTGTTAAGAATTGATCCAGTTGAGATGAGTCAAATGCATTGACCAGCCGAGTAATTCGTTCGTCCAATCGTCGATACCAGGCCTTCTTCATCTTAATATCATGACCTTGGAGAATCTTCGCCATGTCCACTTCGAATTTCGATTGTTCACGACGAATTTTCTCTGCCAATTTCACGATATTTGGATGATTGATTGCGACGCGGTTCCCAAATGCATTGTGCCAGCCTTCCACCGAATTGTTCGAATGAGGTACAGCAGCGACGACACGATCATGCATATTCCATAATTTGTGATCAAATTGAGGCTTCTTTCGACCAGTTCCTAAGAAAGTCGATTATATTTCATATTTCTTAAGAATGAAGAAAAAAAAATTACCTCTTCTTTTTGGTTCACCAATCCATGTTTTTTCAAAATAATCAAGTAAATCATCGGCGTCATCGTCGAATTGATTGGCAATTAAGTCAAAGCCGGTTGTAATTTCATCTACTGGAACCAAGGCAAGAGCAATCAATTTTTTACATTTAAACGAAAGTACTCATCTTCTCTATATTTTGTTACCAATCCTTTTCCTTGAACTTGCCGCCATATCGCTTGCGAAAAATGAAAGAAACATCCTATAACAAACATTTTGATTACTTGTTTTTTGACAATATTACAAAATACCTTTATGTAAAACGTTTGGCAAAATTTCTCTAACCGATTTGATTGTACCAGTTTCGAAATCAGTCATAATTGATTCAGGTTGAAAATTGTCTTGTACTAATACATTTTTGAAGAATGAATTGTAATCTTGAGCACTTTTACCAATTAATAATCCATAGACGAAAGGGATAATTGCATTAGTCATCATCGCGTGTAACGTGAATAATTGATAATAATCATCAGGACCCACCTACGTCAAAGAAAATTAGAAAAAAAAAGATATAAACTCTTAATTGATAGCTTACTTTGAATGTTCCATCAGCGTACTAATGTTTATTTTGCTTCAGAATCGATAAATTTGTTTTTGTTGTAAAGATAATTAAATTTTTGTCTTCGTGCAAGATGAAGTCTTCATCGCGATACGTCTTTCTTAATTTTTCTGGTAAACAACCATCAGCATCGACTGTTTCAACAGTACGCTGTCGTCGAATCATTAGCATAAGTGCTTCATTTTTTGGAAGTTCACCAGCAGCACTCACCGGATACGTACGCAAAGCAGAATGAATAATGGAGCTGGTTGATTCATCTGTTGTTACGGCACGAGCTTTAATTTCATTTTTTAATTGAATAGCAGGCACATGATCAGGTTGAGGAGCATGACAGTGGGCTGTTGGTTGTGAGAGAAATACGTCCATAGATAAATTGGTATGACATCGAGCTTAATAGATCAATAATTTTTGGTTTAATTGACTGATAGTAAATGTTAACTTACCTTTACAATCTCGATTCTGACAACGAAAGATCAATTTCGTCGATGTCGTACGTTCTACAATGTAGATGTAATCTTCGTGATGAATTATTGGTTTTCCTTTTACAGAAAGAAATTTTTCGATTTGAGAGATTTTGATTAAAGAGTAGTTCGCAGTGAGAGTTGATATTGAAAAATGAAATGTATTTTTTTTTCTGGCTTCATATTTAAGAATATTATTTTATTATTTATCTTTAGCCTGGATTATGTTAAAATTGATTAACCGAGTAACAAATCTAATTATTCATCGTTCACTTTAGACCCGTTGCGATTATATATGAGTATTCGTATTGATCCGCTTTCTCAATTAGAGTTATTATTGTTGGAATTATCATTTGTCTATTTTAATTGTACATATTTCATAGAATTTTTCATTTATTTTATTTCAATTGGTTGTACAAAAAAAATTCATTAATTAAGTGAGATACAACAAGTAGAAAGGAAGAGAACGAGAGTAATTACTCTGTGACGAACAGAACGAAAGAATTTTTTTTCTGCGACGAACAGAACGCGACAAAATGTTATGCGACGAAGTGATCGTGCGACGAAGTGAACGGTCACCTCATTTTTATATGAAAACTGTAGATTTTGACTGGCAACTATGATTTTTTATCTTGATCTTGAACGGAAAACGATGTAGATCGACGCAGAATATATGAAAACCTACGTAAAAACTTTAAATGAGTAGAATCAGTTGTTTTGCATCGGAGAAGTTTGGTCGTCAACTTTAATCAAGCCGGTTGACCGTTAGCCGTTTTTTGCTGTATTAATATCTGCGAGAAATTTATTTTATAACCTAGGTTGTACTTAGCTACTTAGATTTTGTGAAAATGAATTGAATGAGAAGAAACTTAGAACAATGTTGTCTACAAATTATAACATATCAAACCACCGAAAA
>CAJNOL010004648.1:0-14551 GCA_905250125.1 Rotaria sordida
AAAAGCATAAATTCAAATCAAGATTGAAACTAAAACTGGAAGAAAACGAAAAACAATCGAAATCAAAAATGAAAATTAAAACTCAAGTTAAACAAAATCATATGAAAATAAAAAAGAAAAAACCTTATTAATGAAAATTAAGGAAGCGAGACAAAAACAATTTTTTACAAGAACAAGGAATCTTTAAATAAAGCAGGATGAAGATACTTCTGTAGATTGTATTAATCAATACACCCTTCTATATACCAGCAAACTTAAAATTAATTAAAATTAATTAAGTATATTTAATGTCCCATGCAAGATGGGTGATAAGTAGCAATTTGTATAATATCACTTATTTGACTTTGAAGGTATAGACAATGGGAATTTTAATTGACTACGGTTGCCAACCATGCAGCACGATTAATTTTGCTATACTGGTATTTTGAATCTTATCAATCGATTAATCAATAAATTTTGCTTGATAAATATCAACAATCGGGTAATACGAAAATTTTTTTAAGAAAATCATTTAATAAATTTTGCTTGATGCAGTTATTTAATAAGTTCTATAAGAATATTAGTATTGATATATATTCATATTAGATTGTATCAATTATGAAATGTACAGTAGTATTAATGTTATCAGAGTAAAAGAAAACATAGTAATAAATTAAATATTTAACCATGATTGAAAAAGGTATTGTATATCTGTCATGCTAGTTAATTTCAGTTGTGCCCATACGATGAGGATGACATATAAATATCTAATATTATTAGAAGGTAACACAACATTATATTCTAATATTTAGGTATTAATTGATTTCAGTCGTCCTCCATGCGATGGAATATAACAATAAAATTATATTATATAAATGGAGGTACGTATTTGGGTGTGGGCTCAAGTGAAAAGAAGACCTTTAAGCACACTCACACACCAACACCAACACCCTCACCCTCAAACTCTTAGTATTTTGACCGAATGCTTATATAAGAGATACGCCGCAAAGTTTCCTAGTAGAGACCTACTTGACTTTATCTGGGTTAGAATTTTATTTTTCAAAAAACAAATGATGGAGTTGTCTAAAGTAGTGATCAGTACTTACCAATGTTATGTTACGAACTTTCCACAATCTTGTTCCTTATCTAATTCGATTGGGTTTTCTACAAATTTAATTTTGATGCATATGTCATGCCAGTTCGATGAATGCAGCCAAGTTCAACATGTTTAAAATCCATGACAAAATTATCATATCATATTAATGAACATTGATTTTCAAGAACAGTTCTTCGAACAGGCAACGTATCGAAATAGTTTTAAAGACCAAAATATCACTATATTCGAATGTGCTGATACTGCTTTTTGTACAAATCTATTACATGTTTCAAGCGAAAAATCCATACACAGCTAGATCATGTCAAACATGCTATTAAACAGAGAATTTTGACGCCAATCGTTTAGAGAAATATTTAGATATATGAGCTGGAATGGAAAGATCTTTCATTCAACATAGTCAGATGTTCAGCTATTCTGAAAGATCCTGCGGTTATAATTTCGATTGGGACCTCTTGATCAGTGGCATTCATCGATATCATATTCACTTAAATTACATAAAGTAGAAAGATACGATCTATAGTGCAAAGTTATTTTGTTTAAACTTTATCTACTATTTTTAAACCATTGACTCATACATTTGTTAACTTGCAGATAGTTCAAGAAAGTTTTAGAATATTCTTCATTCTAAAGATAACCGAATCCAAATGTTTCAAGAGCCTGATGTTACTCATGATTGATTCATGTAGTATGTGCTGAAAATGATTCATCATTTATTTCATGAAAAATGAATCAAGTGAAAGTTAGACCGAAACATCTCGAATTTAGTACAATGCGACACATGAATGAGTCAGTATCGTATTTAGCCTCAGAGTGTTTCGCTTATACTGTTTCAAATAGAGGTCGAAGTAATTTTTCCAAAAATAAATCCATATATAAGATAATTACTATTTGCTTGAAAATGGATTATTCGCGAGCTCTGTATGTCATCAAAATAACGTCAACCACTGTCAAAATCAACATCGATAGAATTAAATGATTACAGGCCGTTTCTGCACATTTCTTTTGCAAACAAGTGGCATATTTTTTTTACAAGAATTGACATTTTGTAACGGAATGGTATACAGAGCTCGTAACTATGCTATTTTGAAGCAAACACTGTCTTACATTGACATTCGCTTTGAAAAATGAATTCGACGTCTATTTCAAATGGTGTAGCCCAAAATATTAAACTCGTCCGATGTTTTCAAAGAATTTTGGATTACTCAATCAAGCTTGGAAATCACTCGAAGTGTAAATGACCTTTCTAACTTCTGAAAATAAAATGCACAAGAACAGTTGATCTATCTGCTTTTATAAATTTTTCGTCCGAACGATCTTCTCTCTTGCGTACAAAAGTTGCTCAAAGTTAAGGATGACCGCAGAATCTTTCGCAGACAGGAATCTGATGGGCTTCCATAGTCATCTGTTTTCTCCAACTTGAAAATCATATTGAGCAAATTTAACTTCCTCCTTGAAGAGACCATGCTCGAATGCAATTAGCCGAGGTACACTTTTCTTTGCGCAAGACTGTTGACCTTATACTTTTTCCCAATGTTATAAATCTACACATGATGAATCGGTCTGTCATCAATATTTGATTGTATTTGTCAATCTCACCAGCTGGCGAAAATATTCATTACTATCGAAGCTGCATAGAGCTTCATGGTCTCATCAGAGAAAATGGTGGGGTGTGAGTGGTTGTGTGTGAATGAAGAGAAGATCTATACACCGACACCCACATTCACACCCTGGCGTCTAAATTGCTTCCAGTTAGATAACAAGATTGATTGTCAGAAGCTATTCGCACTGACAGACACTTAGTGTAATATGAACGGAAGAGTGTCATCTTTTCACCTTCAGACTCTGATATTGTTGACTATCTTGTCCTCATTAAGTTACTTTAAACACAACATTATATAATGCTGACACAAGAGAAAAGAAAAAGAAACATACATAGTCAAGATTAATACTAGTAAGGGATGAGTCATTTAGAGGAAAGAAAAAGAAGGTTAGTGAAGTGTAGCAGACGTTAAATGTTTTACTGTATAATGCAAAAAAAATAGAAGTAACGATGATTTTTTTTCGTTCTTGTCATGTTAAGCTTGAATGCTTTCAGAGCAGTCTCATGCAAGGCACAGAAAGAAGAAAGTCATGAAAGGAGTCAATGAAAAAATGACTAATGAATGATGATTTTCTTACCAAAGTCACTGACGGAGAAACTATATCCCACGCATTATTACTAAAATTATTGTGCGCAGAGAAAAGCAAGAGAAATTTTGTAAAAATAGCAAAACGAAAAATGATGCGATTGATTTTTTCTGTTCGTTCGGATGTCTCCAACGAATAAATATTTTTATTCTTTTTCTCTCTGTTTCTCTTGTATTTTTTACCTTAATATTTTCAACAAAAACAAGTAGGGTTCGTTCTTAGGTGTGAACGAAAAACATAAAACATTTTGCGTAGTAGAAAAATAGAGAGAAAAAGACACTAAATAGATATATACAGACACGAAGTAGTGTATGTGTGAGTGACAAAAAAATTATTTATAATTTTCAATTGACGATTAACTTATTATTCAGAGTAATATGGATGTACAAAAACCAAACAAGCCTATATCTACATCTTCAAAGATCCCATCGACAACAACATCAGCACAGTCGGCTAGCATTCATCCAGGACGCCGTATTTTCCAAGATTTCTTTCTGATATGGTTAGATGCCAATATTGACCAAGGTAATAAAGATTATCAAAGCATTTTGGCACAACTTCAAAGCATAGTCAACGAAGTTCATACCTTCGCGGAGATCGATCAATGTATTGACTTCCTTACCAAAGTCGATGATAGAAAGGCGTTCCTCATAGTAGCGGATACTATGAGACAACAAATGGTGTCCTTCATCCATGATATTCCTCATGTTGATAGCATTTATATCTTTTCTGGAAACAAAGTTCCATACGAAGATTGCACCAACGATTGGAACAAAATTAAGGGCATATATACGGAAATTACACCTATCTGTAAAGCACTAAAAGTGGCCATCCAACAATGTAATCAAGATGATATCTCGATAAGCTTTCTCAATGTACATCAAGATGGCTTCAGCCAAAATCCGAACGAACTTGAACCTTCGTTTATGTATACTCAACTGTTCAAAGAAATTCTCCTTGAAATCGACTATACTGATCAAGCAATTAAGGATTTTATTCAATTCTGGCGCAACGAATACATCAACAATACTGTTACATTGGACCGTATCGATGAATTCGAACGTGATTATCGTCCACAATCATCAATTTGGTGGTACACTCGGGAATATTTCCTCTACCAGATAATCAACTGGTCTCTTCGAACACTGGAATCTGAAACAATTATGAAAATGGGCTTCTTTATTCATGATCTACATTGTCAAATAGAAGAATTACATAAACAACAGGCAAGAGGTTCTGAGAGAGAGCCCATTATTGTTTACAGAGGGCAGGGGTTATCCACCGCTGACTTTCAAAAACTTCAGAAAACAAAAAGTGGTTTGATGTCCTTTAACAATTTTTTATCCACTAGCGAAAATCGACACGTTTCCCTTGCCTTCCCTGAAAGTGCCTCAATAGCCAGCGAAATGGTGGGCATTCTCTTTCAAATGTTTATTGATCCCACCATCACATCAACACCCTTCGCCTCCATCCAACAAGTGAGTTACTTCAACGAAGAACAAGAAATACTCTTCTCAATGCACACTGTTTTTCGTATCGCTGAAATTAAACAGATCACCACCAATAGTCGCCTCTGGGAAGTACAATTGATTCTCACAGATGAAAATGATCAACAGTTGGCTGCTCTCACGCGCAGCATACGCAGTGAGCTCTATGGATCCACAGGATGGCAGCGACTGGGTGATCTTATGTTCACAGTGGGGCACTTCAATAAAGCCGAAGAACTCTACAACGCATTGCTGAAGAACGCGTCCAATGACAGTGAGAGGGCATATATCTATCATCAACTTGGCCTATCGAAACACGTAAAAGCACAGTACCAAGAAGCGGCTTCATTATATGAAACGTCTCTCGAAATCAAGCATACAACACTCACAGAAGATGATCCTGAATTGGCTAAATCCTACAACAACATCGGTGCAGTGTATAACGACACGGGTGCCTACTCGAAAGCGCTTGAATTTTACGAAAAATCATATCAAATAAGAGAAAAATCTCTCCCTCCGAATCATCCCGATTTGGCTCAATCCTACAACAATATCGGTCAAGTCTATCACGACATCGGTGACTACTCGAAAGCACTAGAATTTTACGAAAAATCACTTACAATAAGAGAAAAAGCTCTGCCTCCAAATCATCCCAATTTGGCTATTTCCTACAACAACATCGGTCAAGTGTATAGCAACATAGGCGACCACTTGAAAGTACTTGAATTTCACGACAAAGCACTTAAAATAAGACAAAAAGCTCTGCCTTCGAATCATCCCGATTTCGCTAGTTCCTACAACAATATCGGTATAGTGCATAATGACATGGGTGACTACTCCAAAGCACTTGAATTTTGCGAAAAATCACATCAAATAATAGAAAACGCCCTGCCGCAGACTCATCCTCATTTGGCTACTTCTTACAACAACATCGGCTTTCTCTATGACAAAATGGGTGACTACTCGAAAGCACTTGAATTTTACGAAAAATCACATCAAATCTACGACAAAGCGCTCCCTCCAAATCATCCCAATTTGGCTCTGTCCTACAACAACATCGGTCAAGTATATAACCACATCGGTGACTACTCAAAAGCACTTGAATTTTACGACAAATCACATCAAATCTACGATAAAGCTCTGCCTCCAAATCATCCCAATTTGGCTCTGTCCTACAACAACATCGGTCTTGTGTATAACGCCATGGGTGACTACTCGAAAGCACTTGCATTTTGCGACAAAGCACAACAAATAAGAGAAAAAGCTCTGCCTCAGAATCATCCTGATTTGGCTACTTCCTACAACAACATCGGTCAAGTGCATAACAACATCGGCGAGTACTCGAAAGCACTAGAATTTTACGAAAAATCACATACGGTAAGAGAAAAAGCTCTCGCTCCGAATCATCCCGATTTGGCTACTTCTCACAACAACATCGGTGCAGTGTATAACGACATGGGTGACTACTCAAAAGCACTAGAGTTTTACGAAAAATCAAATAAAATCTACGAAAAAGCTCTGCCTCCGAATCATCCGAGTTTGGCTCTCTCCTACAACAACATCGGTCAAGTATATAACAACATGGGTGACTATTCCAAAGCACTTGAATTTTACGAAAAATCACATGAAATAATAGAAAAAGCTCTCCCTCCGAATCATCCTGATTTCGCTCTGTCCTACAACAATATCGGTGCAGTGTATAACGACATGGGTGACTACTGCAAAGCACTTGAATTTCACGAAAAATCACATCAAATCTACGACAAAGCTCTGCCACCGAATCATCCAGATTTGGCTCTGTCCTACAACAATATCGGTCTTATCCATAACAACATGGCTGACTACTACAAGGCACTTGAATTTTACGAAAAATCACATCAAATAAGAGAAAAGGCTCTGCCTCAGAATCATCCCGATTTGGCTATTTCCTACAACAACATCGGTGCAGTGTATAAGGACATGGGTGACTACTCGAAAGCGCTTGAATTTTACGAAAAATCACTTAAAATAAGACAAAAAGCTCTTCCTTCGAATCATCCCGATTTGGGTACTTCCTACAACAACATCGGTGGAGTGTATAAGGACATGGGTGACTACTCGAAAGCATTTGAATTTCACGAAAAATCATATAAAATAATGGAAAAGGCTCTGCCTCCAAATCATCCCAATTTGGCTACTTCGCACAACAACATCGGTGCAGTGTATAACGACATGGGTGACTACTCGAAAGCACTTGAATTTTACGAAGAATCACATCAAATAAGAGAAAAGGCTCTGCCTCCAAACCATCCCAATTTGGCTCTGTCCTACAACAACATCGGTGCAGTGTATAATGACATGGGTGACTACTCGAAAGCACTTGAATTTTACGAAAAATCACATAAAATAAAAGAAAAAGCTCTGCCTCCAAATCATCCCGATTTGGCTACGTCCTACAACAACATCGGTGTGGTGTATAACGACATGGGTGCCTACTCGAAAGCGCTTGAATTTTACGAAAAATCATATCAAATAAGAGAAAAAGCTCTGCCTTCGAATCATCCTGATTTGGCTTCTTCCTACAACAACATCGGTCAAGTGCATAACAACATGGGCGATTACTCGAAAGCAGTTGAATTTTACGAAAAATCACATAAAATCTACGAAAAAGCTCTGCCTCCAAATCATCCAGATTTGGGTACTTCCTACAGCAACATCGGTGGAGTGTATTACCACATGGGTAACTACTCGACAGCACTTGAATTTTACGAAAAAGCACATGAAATAAGAGAAAAGGCTCTGCCTCCGAATCATCCCGATTTGGCCCTGTCCTACAACAACATCGGTGGAGTGCATAACAGGATGGGTAACTATTCGAAAGCACTTGACTTTTACGAAAAATCGCAACAAATACGAGAAAAGTCTCTCCCTTCGAATCATCCCAATTTGGCTATTTCCTACAACAACATCGGTGGTGTGTATGAGGACATGGGTGACTATTTGAAAGCACTTGAATTTCACGAAAAATCACATAAAATAAGAGAAAAAGCTCTCCCCCGGAATCATCCCGATTTGGCTCAATCCTACAACAACATCGGTGGTGTGTATAACGCCACAGGTGACTACTCGAAAGCACTTGAGTTTTACGAAAAAGCACATAAAATCTATGAAAAAGCTCTGTCTCAGAATCATCCTGATTTGGCTACTTTTTACAACAACATCGGTCAAGTGCATAACAACATGGGCGAGTACTCGAAAGCACTAGAATTTTACGAAAAGTCACATGAAATAATAGAAAAAGCTCTGCCTCCGAATCATCCCGATTTGGCTACTTCGTACAATAACATGGGTACAGTGTATTACCACATGGGTAACTACTCGAAAGCGCTTGAGTTTTACGAAAAATCACATCAAATCTTTGAAAAAGCTCTGCCTCCGAATCATCCAGATTTGGCTCTGTCCTACAACAATATCGGTCTTATCTATAACAACATGGCTGACTACTACAAGGCACTTGAATTTTACGAAAAATCACATCAAATAATAGAAAAGGCTCTGCCTGCAAATCATCTGGATTTGGCTACTTCTCACAACAACATCGGTCAAGTGTATAAGAATATGGGAAGCTACTCGAAAGCACTTGAATTTCTCGAAAAATCACATAAAATAACAGAAAAGGCTTTGCCTGCGAATCATCCCGATTTAGCTACTTCCTACAATAACATGGGTACTGTGTATTTCGACCTGGGTGACTACTCGAAGACATTTGAGTTTGTCGAAAAATCACATGAAATCTTCGAAAATGCTCTGCCTCCGAATCACCCTCATCTGGCTTTGCCATACAACTGGTTCGGAAAGATTTATCGCAGCATGAAAGACTATCCAAAAGCACTTGAGAATTTCGAAAAATGTCTCGCAATATGGAGAATAGCCTTATCTGACGATCATCCGAATGTAGCTTTTGCATTTAGTAATGTTGGTGATGTTCATCGATTAATAAGTAATTATGAAAACGCACTTGCATTTCATCAAAAAGCATTAAATATACAAGAAAATGTTCAATGTAATCCTATGGAATGTGCAACGACATATATAAATTTAGGTGAAACGTATCGTGAAATGAAAGATTATTCAACGGCATTGAGATATTTCGAAAAAGGATTAGAAATACGTGAGAAGAAATTGCCAAAAAATCATCCTGATTTAGCTGTTGTATATAATAATATGGCAAAATTATATTTGGCTACACGAAAATATAGTATGGCAATGAAAAATGTTCAACAAGCGATAGATATAGCTCAAGAAAAATTACCTTCAACTCATCCTCATCTTTTGGAATATAAAGAAACATTTGAGCAAATTCGAAAGGAAATGTAATTTATTTTTTTTTCGTTTACTTGCTGAGTAAATTGGTTTTGATTCTTTTTCACTTCCCGACTTTTCTAACCTCATTTTCACGCGTACGCGCGCGCGCGACCAGGGAGAGACCCTATGCGTATGAAACGGATAGACACAATGCGGACCACGCCGGACTGATAGAGCAATTTACATAGGTGTACCGTACATAATGACGGCAAGGACCTACATACATTAAAGGCCGTCATGAGTACTACACTGCTTTCGCCATTTCATGACGAATAGAACCTTTCTCTGTATAGGTTACGAAGCCACCTGACAAGGCTGTGATATAAATTGGTATCTATCTTCTAACATAAATAACATAGACTTAACATAATAACACTATACACTAAATGTGTACAACAACGAAGAAAAAAATTATTTCATCCGAAATAAATCATCTATATCTCATTCTAACATTGTCTCAATGTAAGTATTGTTATGAAAATTTACTTTAGAATTGTTCTTCCAGGAAAACAGAAAAGAAATTTTTTTTTAATGTTTCAACTATTTATTTATTTGTTCAAGTCTTTCTAAAGATAAATAAGATAATTTTTGAAGCAACATATCGATTCTTGTTATTTGTATAAATCAATAATAAATCATATTCTTTTTTAACATTCTCATGTTTTTTATAATTTCATATAAATCAAAAAACAAACAGATGAATTTTAAAAACATCATAGAATGAATTTCTATGATAAATCAATATATCCTAACATGTATTATGATTGAAATAAAAAACACTGTAAAAAAAATGAATCATAATATAACATCATTGAATGAATGAATTTCATTATAAATTAGTTCATTGTAAAGCAATGGATTTAAATAACATCATTCAATAAATTTCATTCTAAACTAATACATTTTAATATAATATGATTCAATGAATATCATTGTAAATTAATGAATTTTAACATAATATCATATAATAAATTTCATTGTAAATTGATACATTTTAATGCATCATAAACTTATATTTTTCATTTTAAAATAATGCATTGTAAGACAATATCATACGATATGTTTCATTGTAAATCAAAATATTTTAATACATCATAAAATTGATAGATTTTATTGTAATATAATGCATTTATTGAATTGTACAGAAATGAATTTTAATAACACCAATCAATAGATTTCGTTCTAAAAAAAAATGTGGAAACCTCGAATTTAAATCCGAGAGTTATGTGTACTTCAAAAAGTGAATGAGATTGATTAGTCATCCTAGAATGTGTGGGCATAAAAATTATCCTGGCAAACCTTTTCTATAAACAGTTGATTTCTATTGGCCACTGGTCAACCACTAGGATTTAGAGATGAATAGAGCTCAGATTTGGACTCTTCGCCTTGATTTACCCTAGGAAAGTCGTTTTTCCGATAACTTGATTTCTATTGGTTACTGCTCAACCAATAGGAGTTCAAGGCAAACAGAGCTCAGATTGGAGTTCTCCGGCCCAAAAAACCTCGAACTGTCATCTCCATGATCGAAAGACAGAGCTCTAATTGTCGATCAATTAGAGTGTGAACACAAACAGAACCAATTCCCGTTTAATTACCTTTGCAATAGGCGAGTTAGTCTTCTTATTTCTTTATGTTTTATATACCATTTTGTAGCTCGTGAAATTCTCTATCGAATAGTATATAATAGTTGGGGTTTGATTTGACTATAATAGGAAACGTTCTTTACGAAAGCGGGGATAGGTCGATTCTCGCATAGGAAGGCGTGGGGAAAAATGACTATTTTTCCAATAACTCAGCAACGGCTCGGCCAATCCTTCTCATCTTCGAACTCGATCGAGATATTGTTGAGACTAAAGTGTGTAGAAAATTTCATCGCAATCGGACTCTCCTTTCAAAAGTTATCGTGTAAACGGCCGGCCGGCCGGACGGACATACTGACCGATTCTAGAGTGTACTCACTTTTTGAGTACACAAAAAATGCATCATTATATAATATCGATCAATAAATATCATCAGAAATTAATGTATTGTAATCCTTTGCGTCCCAAATTATTTCTACTGGACACTGACACGTCTAGATAAAAACCAACATGCTCACATACGGATTCACGCGCACACACTTACACATCCATATCTACTAACTCGATACCCACCACATCCACACCGTTGAACATTCTTTATTGCTACATTCCGGTAGATTACATAATAATTATTAAATATGTATAGATTTCTTTTTCCTACTACAGAATTCAAAAGGTTAACATAACATTATGTAATGAATTTCATTATAAATGTATACATTTTAATGCATTATAAACTCATACGTAGCATTGTAAATATATTTCATTTATAATATTCTAAGTAATTATAAATTGATAACTGTAATGTCATTCATGAAAAATCATAATGTAAAATAATACTAATTATTGTAAGTAATATAAAAAAATTGTAATCCGTGAAAAATAAACCATATGAGTGTCATGTTTTATCTTTATTGAGCATGCTGATGGTTTATTCGATCGAATCGTATGAGAGTACCGGTGAAAATGTGTTTCTTATATATATATGTTTTTAAACATACATTGCCAATCAAAGACATTCTAGTGATGCTGATATCAATTTGACGAACGATAATTGATGATGATGTACACATTCAAATATAATTGATTAATCATCATATGATTAATTGAAATGATGAGACACGAATTGATTTAATCGTTTTTCATGTGCATGGATGTGAACACTTGTCCTTTGTTCATATACACTCCTTCATGGACAATACATATTCTTTTTTTTCTCTTTTTTTTGGATCAGAAGAAATTACTTGAAATTCAAATGATTGATAAATAATGATGAAGGAAAAGTGAAAAATAAAATCAATGACCAAAAAAGAATTCTGTTCATCATCATCATCGAAAAAACAAAAGCAATTAATGTGAATCATAAATCATAGAATTATTTTCCTCGACGTTAAAGCTCAAATTAGTACCAAACTTTAACATTTGGTAACAGTGACTAAAATGGTCTAACACTAACTAAAGGTACGACTTTTGAATATTGATTAGAGTACATTATTCAAATGAACATATTCGTTATCTTAGAAACGCAAGATCAGCAAGTCTGTTGAATACGACTGTACTGTTATTATCTGAAAACTCGTTAAGACAAAGCCAAATAACTGTATAGAAAATTAAAAAGTTTTCATAAGATTGGATTTCTATTTCATCGAATGAATATTTCTGTTGAAGTTAAATCACTAATATCCAGTTGGAACTTTTAAACGAATATTGTTATCAATTGAAACAAAATCCTTTATTAAGAAAAAAAAATTGAAAATAAAAAATCACTTCAATACGTTTACTTGAAGATAAATTTCGATTTCATATGATTGATTTGCTGATATATAATCAATTTTTCAGTTGAATATTGATGGTAGTAAATAAAATATACATATATGATTCAATCTTAACAAACACTATCAGTAGACATCCCTTATTTTCTGTCAAAAATCAACTTTTGTTTTCGTCGATATTATTATTTTTCATAATTTAATATAAAATAAAATAAAATAAACTTGAATAATAAACGAAAATCATACTAAAACAAAAGAAAATGCAGTAATAATTAATATATTTATTTATTTATCTATTCTATTCAATTATATGACAAGTCGAATTTTCGACCAGTGTCTGTTAGAACCAGCTTGTAGATTTGGTCATCATCAGTACATTTATATTAGATTCACATTAACCTATAAATCGAAACCAGGTACCATAACACGACAAATATAATAATAACAATAAACAAATTCTACTTGTCATATAATTGTATAGAATAGATAAATAAATAAATATATTAATTATTACTGCATTTTCTTTTGTTTTAATATGATTTTCGTTTATTATTCAAGTTTATTTTATTTTATTTTATATTAAATTATGATATATACATGTGCAGTTCTTATAACTTGAATTTATTAATCTTTGGATTTGTTTATTGTTATTATTATATTTGTCGTGTTATGGTACTTTGATTCGTTTTATAGGTTAATGTGAATCTAATATAAATGTACTGATGATGACCGAATTTACAAGCTGGTTCTAACAGACACTGGTCGAAAATTCTACTTGTCATATAATTGAATGGAACAGATAAATAAATACTGCATTTTCTTTTGTATTATTATTTTTATTATACTCGAAAAATAAGATTGATGAAAGAAGAGCTTTTTTTGTCGATGAAAAATACCTTAGGAGGCAGCTCTTATCGTTCGATTGATTCCTGTGAAAATACTTTTGACTTCAAAAATTAAGAAATTGAGAGGGTGTGGATGTGGATATCAAGAAGATTGAGCCACACCCACCCACACCCACCCATACCCACACCCGCACCCACACCCACCCACGCCCATACCCGCGCCTACACCCATACCCACACCCACCCACGCCCATACCCACACCCACCCACCCACATCCACACCCACACCCAAAAGCGTGAGCCTCTACCTCATTATTGATCGTGTGAAAGTTTCGTCATCATCTGATGTTCCTGCTAACCAGATCCGACGGAATTTGTTCGAGTCGATTCCATTATGTTTTGATCGAAATCGGCAGTTGTTGTCGAAAAACTCCAATGATTTCGACTAGAACCCTATCACAAGAAACACATCGGAACACGATGGAACCTACTGATTTTGTTTACTGTTCGACCACTTCCGTATGAATCCAGCAGTCAGAATGATCGATACACACTTTCTCGTTCTCATCTCTTATACATTTCGCCTGTCTCTAATTGATACAATCGTTGCACTCAATCAGTTATTGCTCTTGCAAATGGAATCGTTCTATCGAAGGGCAATCAATCTCTCGCTTCTTTCTAACCGTTTCTCATTTGGCATATCATTCTATCCATCTTTTCACTCATGAATACAGAAAAAATCTTGTTTTTCAATGAAAAACTATCAAACACAAACAATATTTTGCAATAGCGAACTAGCGAAAATCCCGTTTTGACTTCAGTCAACTGCTAAATTTCTTATTATTTATGCAAGAGTTGCTCTTAATGTTGCATACAGAATACTTGAAGGAAAATGAACTATGTTACTAACACTAAATAGGCTGCTAGCTTGTGTTAACACATTCTTTTCTTAAAATCTTAGTTTTCTATTCATTTATTCTTTCTAAAATGTAATATTACGTTACGCAATTAGTGTTAGAGATATCAGTAAGAATAGAATTTATTTTTGTTTGTAAGATCAGAATTTTTCATAAATTTTATTCGAATCTCTGCTATCGCTCTGATATATCAATTTGAAACCTTTCAATCAAATAATAGACAATAAATTTCTTGTTTCAATATATTCATTCTATAGAAAATCAAATTTATTCAAATAACAAATTGAAAATACTCATAATACATGTATCTCTGTATCAAGAAA
>CAJNOL010004649.1:0-14550 GCA_905250125.1 Rotaria sordida
TGCTCTGTTATTGCTGTTACAATCGGGTTCAACCATCGTTAAATAACGGAAAGACATAAAACTCGAAACTATTTTGTATTTGCATGTTGTTTACTTCGTTGTCGTTGTTCATGTTCAATGTTGTGTAATCGCTTCTCAAATACATTCAAATAAAGATTTAATTTTACACATTCTGAATTTGTATCCGATTTGAAGATCATATTGCTAGTTTTTGACATGAATGCCTTCATCATCAATATCGATCGACTAATGCCATTGAAAAAAAGTTATACTTTCAATGATATACTGGTTTTACAAATAGAAAAAACAAAAAATCAAACGAATTAGAAATAAATAAATTCAAACGAAGTCTAAATATAAAAGTGACAGACAGTTGTTAAAGGGCTGATTTGGGTGTGGGTGTGAGGGTGTGGGTGTGGTTGTGAGGGTGTGGGTATGGGTGTCAGGGTGCGAGTGTGGGGTGTGGGTGTGAGGGTGTGGCTGTGGCTGGGTATGGGGCATGGGCGTGGGCGTGGGTGTGGATGTGGCTGTGAGGGTGTGGGTGTGGCTGGGTATGGGGCATGGGCGTGGGCGTGGGTGTGGATGTGGCTGTGAGGGTGTGGGTGTGGCTGGGTATGGGGCGTGGGTGTCAAAGTTCTATTCAATAACAGTCACACCCACACCCACACCCCACACCCACCCACACCCACACCCACGCTCACACCCCCACACCCACCCACCCACACCCACACCTCACCACCCACACCCACACACCCACCCCACACCCAACCCAACCCACACCCACACACCCACCCACACCCACACACTCACCCACACCCACACACCCACACTCACACACCCACACCCACCCATCTCAATAATCATAATAGATTCGAAAATCTCGTAGATTTAATACAAAGGGATGAATTATGATTTGTATAACATGGATATAGATAATTCTTGTCTCGATGATTACAATCCATTAAAAAAACAGTCAATTTTGAGGGATTATTATCGCTATTCTTTTACTTTGCTCCGCAAAATCATGAAATATTGCTGAAAATGAATGCCTACTATCTTGAGGGTGAGGGTGAGATTATAATTTTCCATTCGATTAAAAAGAAACATTTATTTAATTTTCATCAATAAAATATGCTTTAAATCGGTTCAAAATCCGTATCTCTTGATTTCTCTGTCTGTTTCCTTTACATGCATAATTTGGTTTTTAGCTTCGAATAATCCGAGTTGAAGTGGGCTAAAGAAAAAAATTTAATCAAAAGACAAGTATCACGTACTTGAGACACTGTATTACTTCTCGATTGTACCCAACATATATATACAAGCTTCATTTAGTATAAATTTATCAATATCAAACAGATCGACCTATACTATTTTAAAAATACAAATCAATCTGCTACTCTCAACTCTTGCTTTTCAGCAACCAATTTTCAATGCCAAACAGAAATTATTAAATAAATTTGCTTTAATTAAAGCTTTTCTTCAAAATAAATGCAGAGTTAATTTGCCGACGCGTTTCGTGTTATGTATTAACATATTGAAACACTCATCATGGCTGTGCATTTACAATGATAAGCACAATAAAAGCAACTAAAACAAACCTATTTGAATTAGGATAAAATCTGAAGCGACACAAGTATGAAGCAATAAAAACAAAACTGTCTAGATTACAATAAAATATGAAGCTACAGAAGTATTGTTAATTGCATTCAAAAGCTACGCAAGTAATGTTAATTCCATTCAATAGTTACCCTAAAAGAAAATTGGATTAGGGGCTCATGGAAAATGAAGCAATTTAAAAATAATAATTATTTTAAAGACGATATATATGAAAATGGAAATGGAAAATATATTCTTAAAATAATAATTTTGAATACACCATATTTAAATTTATTAACCACTTGATAGCCAATTGTCATTTCAAGTTGCTTAAACTAAAGTATAATCAATTATTTTTGGTTTGTTGGTTGTAATCTAATTGCCGCTCTGTATTACAACTACAGAATTTATGTTAGTACTGGTATCTGTAAGTCAATATTGGCAACTTGAATCAAGACGTAATAATATTGGTGTCTACGAGATGACAATAATAAAAACGTCAATATCTGCAGCTTCAATCAATATCTGCAAGTTGACATTGATATAATCTTGAATATTTATTTGGATGTTGTAATAATTAATAACCGAATAAAAAAATAAAATTTACTAAATTTGAATCCAATATTACATTAGAATATCGGACTATGATATTGTGATTTTTAGCAAATACTGACGAATCAGAATTCGAATTTTTGGTTTTCTGATTCTTAGTGCAAATTAACAAATCCAAATTCAGTTTAGATAATGGAAGAAGACGTTATAATTTTTAACAAAAACTGAAGTACCAAAAATTTGATTTTTAATTCTCAATGTAAGAAATATTTGTTTTGGTACATATTAATCTTCTTTGAAGATTATTAACATTTTGAGTACCAAGTATTGGTATAACTTCATTAATTGGTGATTAACCAAAATATTTATTTCAGAGCTTCTAAAATTCTGCAGAAAATGTCTTCATATTTGAATAATAGGTAAAATGAACGAACATTACTTTGGCGTAATCTATCGATACTTTTTCTTTTATAGAAGAATTAATAATTTTTCACGAAATATATTATAATTCGTAAAAGTTAACAGCTCATTAATAGCCAACTTTATTAAGACATCTTCAAACTGTTTTTCAATAAATTTATTAGGATATTTATTTAATAGCAATGCCATTCGTAGTCTTTCTCTTTCATTTAAATATTCTTGAGGGTGTGGGTGTGGCTGTGGCTGTCGGTGTGGGGGTGGGTGTGGGTCTAGTTATTATTGTCATCATCGACACCTACACCCACACCCACATCCTTTATGAACATGGATGATACGTATGAATTTTCATTATCGCTTGGTGAAGTTCTATTATCTTTGTATAAAACTTTTTTTCGAGGAATGTCACTTTAAAAAATTTGCAACGATTTTGTCATATTCGATTTATCTGAAAATGACAACATCTCGGAGATGATTACTTTTAGCTATTTAGAAAAATCATTACAACATATCTGTAAAGTTTTATTTCTACACCTTTCATAAAACTTTTAATGATGTATCTTGTAAAACAAAAATTCAAGTTTTTGTCATTCTCTCAAGATAAGATGTGCCAGAAAGGCATATTATTTTATACGATATCTTTACATTCTCAGTGTGTTCTTGTATAATCAAGGTTTCGTAATGTTCACAATCGCGCTACTCTTATGTTTGTCAATGCACGATGGAACCGTGTTCTGTTTCTTTCGTAATGCGCTTCTCATTCTATATGGCTGGTGACTCGTATATTATGTGTATACTGTCCTCATCCTGTGTTCTTACTATATTGCTCCTCTATATGTGTTCTCTCTTTGACCTAATCATCTGTTATTCTACTGGTGTATGTCAACGAATGCTTCCAACGACAAGTATTGACTAATCGCATAACGCCTAATCTTCGGTTATACCGTTCCTCTTTCCTTTCCTCCTCTTTTATTGCATCATCTACTCTCTCTCTCTCCTATATTAGCTCATGTTATGAGTGTAATAGTGACATTTGAATGTGGTGCACTGTCGAATAAATATGATGCTCATAACTCTGGGATCAAAAACAATTAATGTGCCTCTCCATTTGTCACATTAATGAAATTTTATATATACAGAAATACGTATATATATTTTTTTTTTCTCAAGAGAAGATACATGTAAAACAAAAATGTCTTTTGAATATTTGTATTATGTAAAATATACAGT
This sequence comes from Rotaria sordida, assembly GCA_905250125.1. Taxonomy (NCBI): domain Eukaryota; kingdom Metazoa; phylum Rotifera; class Eurotatoria; order Philodinida; family Philodinidae; genus Rotaria; species Rotaria sordida. The sequence continues at coordinate 3,796 of CAJNOL010004649.1, forward strand.
GGGAAGTAGCACTAACATGTATGTTTTTCATTTTGACTATGGAAGAAACTATCAGAACATGTTTAGAAAAGTTTGTTAATACAGGCTTTGTAGAGCTTTTCAAGGCGCATCTTTTGAAAAAAGATCAAGAGTATATTATTTGTCTATGCAAAAATATTCACAAAACAAAGAATGTTGCAATCATTTAGGACATCCAGTATATATATACAGTGAAATCTCTATTAGTGAACACCTCTCGTAAGTGATCAACCCGTTATAATGAACACTCTCCGGACCGACCGACTGAATTTTGCTTGTTTTGACCCTCTCCTTTATGATCACCTCGACATTCTGAATGTGAACACTTTATTTCAGTCCCCACCATGTAAATAAACCCCTACAATATGAACGTTGATAGCTAGCGTCACTTAGTATTGAGTTAACACCATGCATCCAATTGGTTAATTTTATGATTGGGTAGAAAAAGAGAAAGGGACAATGGACACAATCAATATCATATGTGAATAGAACAATGAATTAATGTTTTTTTTTGTTTTTCAACCATTATTTATTATAACCTATGACCAGTCGTCATGAACTAGTTTATCAAAACAAAGTTCAATTACAGATTATTTCAAAGATTCACCTGTTGAAGTTCATAAAAATCTTATGAAATTAATTTTTTTATATTATAAATGGTTAAAAAAATTTATATTAATAAACTATAACAGTTCATTAAAAATGAACGAATAGATATCATTTACTTCGAAAAATTTCTATATTTTTACAAAACCCCTCCTATATGATCACCTCGTTAATCTGAACGATTTCTGAAGGTACCGACAGTGTTCACATTAGAGAGGTTTCACTGTATATCAAATTTTCGACCGCTCGTCGCACCCGTCGTATGCTTTTTTTTTGTTTCTTTGGATTACTGAAAATCTATTTCAGTCATTGAATATTTGACGTTCCAATATTCAAATATTCATTTTTTTTCTATGAAAGTCTAATTTAATGAAAATTCCTTCGCCGCACCCTCACCTACCGCACTTGTGTACGAGTGTACTTTTATGAAATATCTAAAAATTGAATAATTGAAAGAGATTTTCAATAATTGAATTCAGATTGCATGTTTGACATGTATGTGAAAATATGATAAATATAAAATGAGCAGAATGACTACAGTGAAAACTTCTTAGTATGTGAACAAAACTTACGTCTCTATTTTTCTTATAAGTTCCATATACTTTTTAAAAATTTTGTCACACCGAAAAAAATGACCCTGTCGCACTAATGTTACCACGGTAAAACTTGATTGGTTTCTTTTCATTTTGTTTTATACAATATGCAATGACCTCAATGGGAGAAAATAAATGATGTTACTCTTTTTTTTTTCTTTCCTCTTTTTTTCTTCCTATTAGCTTTATGTTTTGCATTTGAATTCTAACATTAAACTGTACAGCATCATCGAAATGCAATGCAAACAAGGAAATGAAAAAGTCGATATGATCATTACATCTAACATATCAGCTTCGAGACCAATCTCAGTAAAAGAAGATCCTGATATACAACAAACTCGACAAACTCTTCTAATTATACTTGGGATATGTCTTGTAAGTCTCTTCGTGTTTTAATTATAATAATCATAGGAATGTTCTTATTTTTTTTTCTTCTGTCCGATATCTACATATATCATCATTTGATTATATGTTTTGGAATAAATAGATTAGTAGCACCCTCATCTTTTTTCTGTAATGTGAAAACTTGATTAAATTTTCTTCTTCTTTGTAATGATAGAGAAAATGATGCCCTAGTTTTTTGTACAATTTGATGACTTTTATCTAATAAAATTTTGATAAGAACTATTTTTATACACCACTTCACCTATATGTGAGACTGACTAAATGACTACACTTTGCATTTCAATTTACAATCCCTTAATAGCTTATATTAGAAAACTAAAATATACCACTGAATGCAACGTAAAAAGTTCTACAATTTAAATAAGATCGCTTATTTTGCAGTTGCATCTCATTTATCATAATGAACAAGATTTTGAGCAATCAATTTTCAACCTCACAAAATCAATATATTTTCTGTGAAAGAATTAACTGATTTTTCATATTTCATCGTTATATCATCTTGTATCTTCTAGTTTAAAAAAATATATATCAAAAGATGAAGCGTAACAAATCCTACAAGTTTTATATGATCTCTTATTTTAATTGTGCACTTCTAATTTCGAAAAAAAAAATCATCTTTCATCTAAAATATACCATAAGTTGTTCTTGAAAATTTATGAAGATTTTCATGCTATATCTATTGATATGTCTTCTTTTTTAACAAAACCTATCAAGTGAGTAAATATTGAAATGCAAAGTGAGATCATATATTTCATCTCACCTATTGGTGAAGTTGTGCATGAAAATATTTCTTATCGAAATTTCATTAGATAAAAGTGATCAAATATTACGAAAAGATAGAGCATCGTTTTTTTATATCACTACATAATAAAAGTAAATTTAATTAAACTTTCTATTATCGAAATAAGATGACGGCGCTACTACTTTCGGTATCCTCTAAGTAGTTCTTTAAATTAAATATAGTCAAGTTTTCTTCAATAGTATGTTAAGAATAAGAATGCATTCGAATAAAATAACTTTCATCATCTTGTTTCAATAAATAAAAGCAAAAAAGAAAAACTGTTACAACTATCAATATTATGTGAGAAAAGTGTTATACATACTCGAGTGGACGTAGCCTTCAAACTACGTACACATAACTAGTAGATTATGAGTACTCGAGTTTATCTAGTCACTTTCTATTCACATATTCATTGAATGTTTATCTATAGAAATTTCGAGCAATATCTTATCGATTTTTATTGAAATTCTAAATTATTTTGTTTAGGCTCTTTCTGTGATAAGTGTGATAAGTAATACACTTGTAAATGAAATTTCTAATGGTATGCAAAAAAATCAAGGTGGTATACGAGTTGGTTCATCTCTAATTTGGCTACTTTTTCACGGATTCGGAATATTTGTTGCTTATCATTATTCTGAAACAGGTTTAAAAGTGGTAAGTTTTCATTTCTAATATCTACTTTATTCCTGTCATATATATGTCGTGCGGAAGTTACACTGTTTGTCTAAGTTATAACTTCGGCGAGTACATTTATCGAAGTTATAACTTGGACATTTATATTTTGCCGAAGTTGTTTCTAAAATACAAATCAATATATTGATTTGTATTTTAGAAACAACTTCGGTATGACATATATATATATACATACTCCAATTTAATCTAATTTTAAAAGAAAATTTTAATTGATTTTATCTTAATAAATAATGAATCAAATATTTTTTGGATGAGATAATTTAGTTTTAATAAATCTTATCTAAGAAATCTCCTTTAAAATCATGTTTAATTTGTTTCAATCTTTATGAGAAATTAAATATTTTCGATTTATTAATCAAATGAAAAAGAAAAAACCTAATATTTATTCCAGTTAATTTCATGTATAATTTTATTTTGTTAAGATAATTCGATGTCATTTTCATTAAATGATCAAATAATCACGAAAAATTAAGTGAAAACGTTAAAATGTTTGATATTGATGGAACTATGATTAAAAATATTTAAAAAAAGAACTAATGAAATAATGAAACATATATCATTGCAAATAACATATAATTCATTATAAAATCATTTTTCAATTAAATTTCGTATGACATCTTCATTAAATTCCATTTTAATTAAAAAGTAGATTAGTTTACTAAAAACCTAACATCCTATGTACGTATGCATAGTACCAAGTCAAATCGGCATTGTCTTCAACGAAGAACTTTCTTGCGAGTTAGTCTTTATCATGATTCGAGATCGAAAAAGTTGAGAAAACAAATCATTATCAAGATTATAATTAGATCATGATAGAAAGAAAAAAAAAATCACTATTTATAGTTTTAACTGTTTTGAGATGTAATATATGCGTATTGATATTCAATATTTAAAAAAAAACTGCAACAACGTATAAGTTGAATAGTTATTCAATAAAATGTTTCTATTTATATTCTATTTTTAGTTTGCTTGGTTGGGTATAATTTTAATGGTTCTATCTGGTATCGCAGTTGCAGTTTCCCTTATTTTACGTCTGGCAGTTTCATCTAGCATAAGCGTCAGCAGTCTTAATCTTTTATTAATTATTGTCGCCATTTTTCTAATATGCATTTCCTATTTGATTTTTACAGTAAGTCTTTTTAATTTTATTTACTCATATAGATATCTTATACTTATGTTATCTTCTAGAAAATCCTAAACTTGTCGTTCAAATTGGCTAAACTGATTGAATCAAAAAAGCTAGTTATTGCAACTCCAGAGGAGCTGAATTGTGGAACTCAAGTATATCCTTGAGTCCTGTTATCCTAATATTGTATCTCTAAATTGAAAAACTTCTGCCGGCAAGAATAATAATTTATCATTTAATTCTACATTTAAAACTGCGACTGTCTTTTTCATTTGAGAGCGTTCGATTTTTTTTATTATTGTTGCTATATACTCGATAACACTCATCTTTTTTGTTTTTGTTTTTATTTGAAATTTCTTTTCACCATCAATTAGTTCATGAATACAAGCGTTACGTTAGTGCACTTAAAATGTGTTAAGGAAATATTCTTCCTTATGAATTAGGGTGTGGGTGTGGGGTGTGGGTGTGGGTGTGGGTATAAGTTCACAGAAATGGACACCTCAACCTCGATAATCTTTTATCACGGTTGAATAAAAAAGCTTTTTGTTTTCATATGTGAAAATGTGACTGCAAACAAATGCACAAACAAACAAACAAACAAACTCATTTTATTTTATATAGTCCTCTCTTCAATAAAAACAATTAAAAATGAAATACTTCCTAATGAGTAGTATAATTGAACTATAAAAGGAAACTCTTTCATTGTGGTGTTTTCTATAGGCATGTGTGTCATAAGTTGATTCAACTCACATAGATTCTCTTATCTTAGCCTTTCTTCTATCTTTTCATGTTGCTGAGAATAAAGTATAAAAATCTTTCTGTTTTAGAGATTTTTCTCTCTCCTTCGAGGCTCGTTATACAAGCATAATTACAAGAGAAGCTTAAGACTAAATTCTATATATTCTAGTTCTATTCTCTGGTTAGTTTGTTATAGGCTCAGTTTCATTGATTTACAAGGAGTGCATAAGATCATTAAAATCATTCAATTAAACCTTATGAGATCAAATGTTTTTAACAGCAACATTTCTTGGAATTGTCAATCTATGTCTAGTCATTATTGCTATTCTTATTTTTTTATTAATTTTCATTATCATTTTCATTCATCATGAAGAACTAAATGATATATCATTAGTATTAACATGTAACACTTGCTTAGCTGCATTTCTTACATGTATTACAGAATTTTTCATGACTCTTTCGAATTTAACAACGGGATTCTTAAAGTATAATCTTTATTTTTGTTATGGATGAGGATTACTCTATGATATATTTGAATGTTCTATTTATCATAGTTATTGTTTACAAGCATTCTTTCGTTTATGTCGAGTTGTATTTTACAAGAAAAAGTCTCTGCTATCTTTTTCCTTACATTATATATTGATTATAAGCCAATGGCTAATCTCCATTGGCTTGTTTATACCAACCATACTTCTCCAATGGTACATTCTTTTACCGGCGGAAACTTATTGTCTTGTTCCATATACAGATATAGGTGCATCTACATATCTCATCATTATCCTATATCTTATTCCATTAGTATCGATTTCATTAATCCACGCATGGATAACGAAATTTATACGTAGTTCTGCACACCCAACAACACATATTATAGTTGCAAAACAGAGAGAACGAAATTTAAGAGACTTAACAATTATAAAACGTATTGTTATATTAATATTAATATTAATAGTATTGCGGTGTCCAACGATCATCTTTATTATATATGGAGTCATGACTGGACACTTATATTCGTTAACATATTCGATTGTTGGTTTGATCACGTCAACATTTTTAACAATGATTGGAGTGGTCACAATTAATATAACATCACGGTTGAAAAAGAATATTTTGATGGTTGCATTTTGTCGAGATAGTCAAGCACACGTACATCAAATATCGTTACGACCCTTAGAACCAATAGAAACTGCGCAAGGCAATATTATTAGTACTCATCCAATTATAACCATCAATGCACGAAAAGTTGTTAACACAAAGAATAAGTTTTAATAACGTTTTCATTTTCATTGACAATAACACATAATCTAATTCGTCTACTAATATAAAATTCTCTCTGTTTGTCTGCACTGATACTTTGTTGGCTTTTTTCATTGTCTAAACAATATAGTTTGTCAAAATTATCATTTCTCTCGATTACTGATTTCTAAACAAGACTATTAATCTATGTAGTGTGTCATGTATTATATGTTTATTCTATCACAACAAGGTTTTCATACATAGATAGGTTAATATATGGTGCAATGTTTGTATAACCTGTTTAGCGGTAAAACGCTTTTTTGTATATGCAATTCAACCCAATCAAAATATAAATATGATATTCGTAATCAGCACGCAAAATTGCATACAAATGATATACTTCTGATGATATTTGAAAAAGAAATTTCGAATCCTGGAGGGATATCCCAGGAGACAAAAATGTCACTTCAACATTTTCCAAAACTAAGTCGTAGGGAATACTTCTAGTGGTGTCCTGACACGCTTCAGATAGATAAAAGTAAAAAGTCGTGGGCAAAAAATGGCCTTATTGCAACATGTGCGTTCCAAATTTATTTATTCTACTGTGCAGATATCTCTCATATTTCCCACGGGTTTCTTATTCACTTCAGAGTCAGAAGCAAACTTATTATTCTGTTTCTTCCTTTATTTGCAACTGTTTCAACACTTTATCGATACCAATGAACTGCACGTGTCTGTTTGTTCGGTCAACAATCAGTGTTTCTTTCATGCGTTGCCTCATAAAAATTCACTACACAATTTCATTTTTTGCGAAAAACAAGCATGTTGACTACTTCTCAATCGCGACCGAGATATGTTGCTAGAAAGAAATCAAAGTGTATATCCAAAAGAATATCCAAGAAAAGAAATGACAACAACGATCAAAACCACGAAGACTTCTCACTTATTTGGCTCGATGAAAAAAATCAAGACAGTGAAATTCAATGTCGCTTACGTTGTATTATCAATTATTTGAAGTTATTTGACAATGTCGATAAATGTGTGGAATATGTGCTTTCAATCAAAGAAGAAAAAGTTTTTTTTATCTCATCTGGTATATTAGCAGAAATTGTTATCCCTCGTAGTCATGAACACTCACAACTGGAAGGTATCTATATATTTTGTCACCATCGTTTGAGAAATGAAACATTTGATAAATCATATGCGAAAGTTAGGGGTGTGTCTACGATTAATGAATCTTTGCTAGCAAAACTGAAGGACGATCTTCGAACTTCTTCAAATAATATTCTATTAACGAGTATATTTACACCAGAAAAATCCATTCATGATCTAGATAAAGAAAGCTCGACTTTTATCTGGTTTCCGCTATTACTCGAAACGGTCATTCGTATGCCTTCACCACGTTCGGCTAAAGAGGATTTAGTGAAGGAATGTCAAATTGAGTATGTTGATAATGAATTGGAACAAACAATCATTGCCAATTTTCGTGACAGTTATAAAGCATCCGAAGCAATATCATGGTATACACGTGATTGTTTCCTTTATCGCTTGCTAAACAAAGCCTTCCGATCTCAAAATATTGTAAAGATATTCAAATTTCGATTTTTCCTTGCTGATATTCATCATCAACTGGAAGAATTACATCAAAAATATATCAAAACATTACCGACGGATAAAAATATATTCACCTACCGAGGTCAAAGTATCGGCAGTGAAGAACTGAGCAAACTAAGAGATAAAGTAAACAAATTAATTTCCATCAATTCTTATTTCTCAACAACTATTGACTCTCAACTAGCATTTATGTTTGCTGGAAGTGGCCAGCGACTTCCATTCCGTGAATCAGTATTGTTCGAAATTGAACTGGATCGAACAGTTGTCAAATTAACTAAACCATTTGCAAAACTTGGTGACACCAGTTTGATAAAACATGAAGATGAAATACTTTTCTCACCGGGAACTGTTTTTAGAATCGAGTCGGTTGAAGAATTCGACTTAACTTGGTACGTTAAACTAATCCTAATGAACAAAGAAGCGACGAAAGAAATGAGTCAAATAACTGACTTCTTGAGACATGAAGGTGACAATTCGTCGCCATCGGCATCATTGGGGTATTTCTTATGGAGAATTGGTGAATATGACAAGGCGGAATTCTTTTTTTCAATGACAGTCAAGGAATTACGACCATCGGAGAAAACACAAACTTCACTTGTCTTAAATAATATCGGACTCTTGTATAGCGATCGAGGTTACTATGTAAAAGCCTTAAAGTATTACCAGAAATCCTTAAAATACGAAATGAAAAATCGTTCACCAAATTTTGCTGATATAGGTACCACATTAAACAATATCGGAATTATTTATGCTAACAAAAAAAAACATAAAACTGCATTAAAATTTTATAAAGAGGCATTAAAGATGAGATTGGCAACTACCAATCCGAAACCGGTCGATATCGCAGACATTGCGACAAGCTATTCAAATATCGGATGTGTATATGCAGATCTACAATTATTCTCTCGAGCAATAATTAGTCAAGAAAAAGCATTGGAGATTCGATTAAAGCAACTACCTTCCAGTCATCCAGATATTGGCGACTCTTACAACAATATTGGATATGTTTATTTTCTTCAGAACAACTTTAAAACAGCCTTGAAATGGTATCATAAGGCCCTAGATAACAATCTTATTTCACTTCCACCCCATCATCCCGATCTATCGACCAACTATAATAACATTGCGACAGCTTTGTATGGTGAGAAAAACTACGTTTTAGCTATTCAATACTATGAAAAGGCGATCGAAATTGATTCAAAATCATTACCAAGCGATCATCCAGACTTTGTGCAAACATTCAATAGTCTGTCTCAGACATACATGTCGATGAAAAATTATTCTATGGCACTGGAATATTTAAGAAAAGCTCTAGATATTGAATTAACTCGTGCACAACAAGACCATGCATTACTCACAGAATTATACGCTAACATTGCATATAATTATAAATGGATGAATGATAATAAAATGGCGCTCAAAAATTATCAAATTGGTCTCAAGCATTGTTTGAAAGTAAAAGTCCGAAATCATTCACATATTCATCATTTCCAAAAATCCATACAAAAATGTATTGATCGAGAAAACTTGCTGGCACTCGAAAGGATCAAAGAGAAACCGAATCAGACAAAAAACGATAGGGAAAAAAGTGACAAATGTTGACGAAAATTGCTAATGGTTATAGTATTCTTCTGCGTAAGTTTATCATTCAACAAGATATCGAGTATTTTCCATTTGGTGCTTTTTTATTTATCCGATGATCAATTTGTAGTAAGGACACGATTATTAGAAAAACCGAATGTGTCGACCTTTCAAAATAAAAGATGATCGGAATGATGACATGCGAACGGGATTTGTAATCAAGTGTGCTATGAGAGTGAGGGTTTGAAGGTGAGGGGTGAGTTAAGCATGCCAAGACCGGTTTCGTCCTTGCTCAAGGGACTCATCGGTTGACTTATTTTTCTATAGTTTTTGAAAATGATTTAATCTTATTGGTAAAAAGTACAAAAAGCTTTACTCAGACTGAAGTAATCTATTAGAGTTTCGAAAAAACAAAATTGAGAAATGAGAAAACTGCATTTCTGAATGTGAAAAACAAAAGATAACGGCTTTCACTCTTTGGCGTTTTTTCGTTGCAAGAAATAATTGGGAAGAAGTTATTGCGAGCTAAGTTGAAATGTATGGTCGAAGTTTAATAATAATAATAATCTCCCATAAGGGTGTGGGTGTGGGTTTGGGTATAGATAAAAGTAGCAAACACCCACACCCACACACTCACACTTACATACCCGTACCCATACCCGCACCCACATGTCCACATCCACACATCCACGAAGCTTATGATCCAATAGTTTAATGATTCAGATGATATCTCGATTGAAATAACGAGCTATTAAACAACATTTTGAAAATTTAAATTTTGGTTTTGATCAAAATAGAGATGGAACCGATCTCAATTTTTTACGGCCGATATCGGTATTAATTTTATCTCTGCATCATGATGGCAACTAAATCATCAATATTTTATTTCAATTTACTTTTCTTCCAAAAGTTAGATGTCTTAAAAACGACACAATCAGTAATGTAGCATGTTGAGATGTTATCTAGATTAAGGGTGGGTGTGGGTGTGGGTGGGTGTGTGGGTGTGGGTGGGTGTGGGTGAGGGTGTGGGTGTGGGTGTGGGTGGGTGTGGGTGTGGGTGTGGGTGTGGGGTGTGGAGTGGGTGTCTTCTCTCACGTTCATATCCACACTCACACCCACACCCACACACCCACACACCTACACCCACACCCCACATCCACACACCCACACCCACACCCCACATCCACACACCCACACACACCCACACCCACACCCTCACTCATTCACTTTTTGAAGTACACATAACTCTCGGATTTAAATCCGAGGTTTCCTCATTTATTTAGAACAAAATGAAATAGAGGAATATTGACGAAAGACGTATGCCTTTCGAGTACTGAAAGAAGGAAAATTATCAGTCTTTGCCA
>CAJNOL010004650.1:0-14548 GCA_905250125.1 Rotaria sordida
TTCTTCTGATTGTGAATCTAAACAATTCGAACAATTAACTAGCGAACAAAAACAAAATATATAATTGTACATGCACTTTAAAACAAAGAAAACAACTTTACAAATACGAAATCATAAGAACTGATATCGATCATCTATTCACAATCACATAAATAAAATGAATTCTTCGTGAACATACAAGCAACTTTTATTCTTTAAACACTTCAACATCATCATTAGCGAATCGTACATCATTGTATATTGGTATTAAAGATAAAAAATTATTATCTAAATATGAATATGAACTAGAAATTTATTTTCAACTGATCATTATAACGAATTTTATTCACAACAATGTGGATATAATTCAAATGCATGTCGTTATCATCATCGTTATCACAATAAATAAATAACAGTTATGTATTCACTTGTTAATTCAAATTCTATTCAGTAATACTAATACAAATGAGAATCATTGAAATTCAACAATATTCATTAATAATCAACCGATACAATCATCGAAGTCCATAGTATACATTTGTTCAACTTATTGAAATATGGATTGATCTATGTCCCTAGATTGTTATCTATTTTATTCACCTTTTTCTTGTTATGTATTTTTTGTTTCAGATACACAAGTGATAGTTATTCATTAACTCATTTAAACTTGTTTTCTTCTATTTGAATTTTTGTTCTTATATTTGATTTTCTACTGTTCGTCTATATTCATATGTTGAACTTGAATGCTAATTTTTTTCCTTTTCTTTCGTTTTCTTTCTTATATATCTCGATCTGTGTGTTATTTTGTTATAGACAATGTTGATAGGACACATATTTTCATCCAATATGGGAGTATGTTACAGTGATGTCACATGTATACATACTTACTATCTTGTATTATGTCCTATCTACTTTTCATCTTTCTTTGATCTTTGATTGATCCCTATTTCTTCTCGTTCTTTCTATATATATGTAAAACTTTATAGTTTAAATTTGTACTTAGTTCATTCCTTATGAAGTAAAGTTAGTGTGCACGCACATTCAACCTCTTGGATACTGGTGGTTTCTTGCGTTCTCTACAATTACATGAAAAAAATCGAAAAATCACTTTCTTGCGTTCGATCGTCTTGTATCATTTGTATTCATGCATATTTTGTCGTACATATAACATGGATCGATATAGCTATGCCAATGAACATGTCGTTTCACAGCTGTTTATCGACACGACAGAACGAAAAAAGAAATTCTTTCGTTCTGCATGTCTTCCGTTGAAGACAAGCGGTACCCAAGAGGCTAAGCACATATATACATATACATATATAACGGATATCCCAGGCTAAATTGCACTCAATCTCAGTGACCTTTTCTCCCTTTTTTTAATCATCAAAAAATTTTCTCTTATGTCAAAAGATAGAGAAATTCAAGCTTTACAAAACCCAATTTTGTTTTTCAAACAAGTTTCTTTATAAATGCAAAATCTAAAAGATTTCCATCTACTCAATTATTCAACTGCTATTTTCTATTTTCTGACGACATTTATTGATTTCAATACGCCTTTGCTTATCAAAACTTATGCTAAAACGAAATTATTTAACACCACTAAATAGAGAATTTTGTGCCCTATGCTTTCATGACCTTTCCAAGGTTTCTGGTGCTGTTGTACAGGAGAGAGAGATTTGGAACTGATACCTGTGAATATTTCTGCGTACACTGTAGAACACCATGCTTTCAAAAACTAAATTTACTTTAGGCGAGATTTATTATTATGCTATTGGATCTAGAATTTAATTCTGAACAAAATGGTGTAACTGTTCAACTAAACACTTAAAGCATGTGTATTGTTTCAAGTTAAAAGATAACAATGCCGTAGGTTTATAAAAATTTGGTTGTTTTTCGATGTCTTCATATCGTTTTTTTACTTCAAAACTGTTTCTCGCAAGGTATTTCTTCTGCAATTCCGAAACATACATTCAAAGTTGCAAAATTTTACGCAAAACGTTGTGACATGGGTGAACCTTCAGTGTAACCTTTATTTGAGAAATTTTATCATCTTTTTTGGGTTTGTTTTAACATTGCAGTCAAACGACTGGGTAGGTGTTTATCTATTAAATTTTTCCATTAACAAATAAAACTTGTTTAAAAAACAAAATTAACAGTTTTGTAGAACTTGAAATTTTTTACCTTTTTCTATAAGAGAGAAGTTTTTATGGTTAAGAAACGCGAGCAAAATGCACTGAGATCGAGTGCAATTTATCCTGGGATACCCGATGTGTATATAATATAAGTGTAATCAGGAAAGAAAAGAAAAGAAAAGAAAACTGTAACATCATGTGTTTTTCTTGATTTTCTTCTACTTCTTCTAAGTGCCCAGGTCGAACAAGCACGGTCGTAAACGATCGTATACGGAGAAATACGACCAAATACATGGCTCAGTATTACGATGGTAAATCTCCGTGTCGTGTACGGAGTAATACGGAGAAAAATACGGTCGTTTACGATTTTCGTATATGCAGTCCGTATACGGTGATCGTTTTACTCCGTATTTCTTCGTAAACGATCGTATCATAGCGTATACGGTCACGACGACATACGATCGTAATACTGAGCTATGTATTACGGTAAAATACGACAGTAAACGATCGTATCGAGGTCGTTTACGGTCGTTCACAGTCGTATACGAAGTCCGTAATCGTCGACCTGGGTGCGGATGAATGACTTGATGTTTGTATAGCCATTGAATGAACAGTAAATATATTAAAAGGAGCCATTTTTAACAAAATCAAAAGCAAATAAGTTGCGAAATTGATTACTCTAATTGTATTTCTCTTGACAATCACCACACACCTTCATGATCCAATTCATCTTAACTTGGTTAATGACGAAATAAAAAAAAATGTACGTGGTGGAAGAGGAAAAAAGCGCTTTCTTGATTTCAAATGATTTCCAGTGATTTCTAGCGCTAGAAATCATTTTCGACATATTAAGTGAAAAATCGATAAAAATCATTGAAAACCTTCAGAAATACAAAGAAATCACGAGACATCTTCAAAAATCAGGATTAACCACAATGTATGTTGGAAATTATCAAAATTAATGAAATCATTCAGAAACCATTGGAAATCAATAGAAATCAAGTCTTTACTGTTAACTTTATTGTTAAATTTTTTAGTGATTTTTCAGTGATTTCTATTGATTTCCAGTGCTTTCTAATCTTTTCTGAACATTTCTAACTACTTTCCCAGAGACTTGTCAGATCTTTAACGCATTGCAGTGATTTTTTTATGATTTCTAATGACTTCTAGCACTATAAGTCACTTTTTCCCTTAACATGATGTCTGACCGAATATTCATCATTGTACAAGCAAATACGATGTCTGCTACACATCCAGGTCACAGTGTTCGCCATAATTTGTATGCAATTTTTCTACTATTTATACTTTTTTCTTGTATTGCGCTTGTTACTCTACTTATCTCGCTCTCTTTCTTTCTATGTCTTGTCGACATGGACCCTCGATTGTTTTTTTTCTTGTGTATATCTATGTATGTCCTTTTTGTGGAAGTCAAATAAAGAGTTTGGCTGCTCTCGGACATCCACTTCGATAATCAACAAACAAGGTCATCCATATCTAGCTAACGAATAGGCCAACTTTGGATATGTCCTTATCTTTTCAAAAGATATCAATGGAACCTAGGAGAGGAATGAAAGAAAGATTTCATCACTATTAATGTTTTGTTTATGATATACCACTATCAAGAAAAATACAAAAAAAATCAATTATTGTATGTGACAAGTGAAGGAAGAATAAAGCATTTTGGTAGCAATGCTCTATTGACTGTTATATTCTTTTGTTGACAACTTATTGTTTCATTTTTGTCCTTGAGACAATTTTGGTTCCGATGCTAAAATAAATAACCACATGCGACATTTCTGGACTTTCCACATTTAGATTTGATCTTTTCAGGGCATATCTACTAGATGATGTAGCCCTTGGTATATATATAAGATGATATAGCCCTTAGTATATATATTAGATGATATATCACTAGCTATATCCATTAGATGATATACAAGACGGTCCATCAATAACTAGTGGATAAGAAGTTTAAATTTCTTCACTTCGATTCAATAAAATGGACTGAGAGTTTGGTTAATGGTAGGACTTTACTCTATTTTTTTTTCATACGAATAATGTAAGTAAATTCTACTATCAAGTATTGTGGTTGACTTCACAATAGAAATTTTGCCTCTCATCAGTAAGTAAAATACATTTGAAACATTTTGTAAATATTTTTCAATGGTCATCTAAGAAAATGGCAAGAAAAAATCAAAATAAACTTTATAAATGATATTGTTTTGATCTTCATAGAGAAAATTTTCTGCATCAGTTAGTTTAAATCTCATTTGTGAAAGTATTTCGAATTATTACGCGTAAAATACTATTTTTTGCTCGGAAACTTGCTGATTCGACACTTGAAGGGTTTTAATTGTGCATTTAAGTTGTCGAATACGAATTTTAGTGTTTAAACTAACTGGTTCATAAAATTATTCGCTATTTACATCAATGTACGTAGTATCATTCATAAAGTTTGTTTTGATTTCTTCTTACCATTTTCTTAGATGATCACTAAAAAATATTTACACCATGCTTCACATCAAAGTTCCGCATCGGATGAGACGATTTTCTTGTCCCATACGACTTTCATTTTTTATTCTCATGAAAAAGTCTAAGGTTCTTTAGTTAAAATATGGCTTCAACAACACAGGTCGAATAAGCACGGTCGTAAACGATCGTATACGGAGAAATACGACCAAATACATGGCTCCGTGTTACGATCGTAAATCTCCGTGTCGTATAAGGAGAAAAATACGGTCGTTTACGATTTTCGTATACGATCTCCGTATACGGTGATCGTTTACTCCGTATTTCTTCGTAAACGATCGTATCATAGCGTATACGGTCACAACGACATACGATCGTAATACTGAGCTATGTATTACGGTAAAATACGACAGTAAACGATCGTATCGAGGTCGTTTACGGTCGTTCACAGTCGTATACAAAGTCCGTAATCGTCGACCTGGGAAGGTAATTTAAAGGAGGTTTGAGTAATAGAATTTATTATACTTTCATTGTTGGTCTTACCTTTCAACACAAATAGATTCGTTCCTAACTTTTTGTTTTATTTTTCATGAAAAAAGTTTTAAATCTTTTTTCAAAAGTTTAAACCATGAAACTTAAAATATTTTCGTAGAATTCAATATACTCTACACTAGTTTTTATTTTTTTAACACACTCTTCCATAAATATTAATTATTAGAATAAAAAGACATCATTATAAAGACCCTTTAGTTGAAATTAGCTTTCAACACATTCTTTTAATAAGTTTTGATTCAAAGAGAAGTAATCGATAGATAGATAGCAGATTTTGATAGATTTTGTTGAATTCTAAATATGATAGGTTTCAAAAGAATCCACAAAGATCTAAAGAAATTCACTAGATTGTGCCATAGTATGCAATAATCTTTATTGATTTTTAATAATCTGAAAAATTTTTGCAAAACTTATCGAAATCTGATAATTGATGGATAAAAAATGCACTGAAGATGGAGTGTTATTACTTTCTAATGCATAGAGACATGAAAGTGACATCTTTGAAGAGAAAATATTGAGACTAGGTTCTGGCGGAATTCAGCAAATTCAAATAGATTTCAATGGGTTTCGATG
This sequence comes from Rotaria sordida, assembly GCA_905250125.1. Classification (NCBI taxonomy): domain Eukaryota; kingdom Metazoa; phylum Rotifera; class Eurotatoria; order Philodinida; family Philodinidae; genus Rotaria; species Rotaria sordida. Next base: position 5,706 of record CAJNOL010004650.1, read on the forward strand.
AATTGACCATCGTATTCGATGGAACACGTCAAGATCCTAATAGCTTAGATTCGTAGTTTTGTTCTGGACGATAGCAGTAGAATATTTGTGATTAGTATAAAAAATTAAATGTAAAATAAATTAGTCTAAACATGAATAGATACAAGAAATCTGAGATGATTGAATAAGAAAGTCATAGAAGTCGATTGAAGGTTTTAAAAAGTCTTTGTACTAGACACGTTACTCTATGGGATCCCATGGAAGCGGATGGAACTAATTAGTTTGGTTCATGGGATGATTTTTTTGTTCCACTTCATCTCATTCGGAGCTCTGCTTCACATATATTTTTCTTACTGACAATAAGCAAAACTATTATCAAGTCAACCACAACATTTTTCAGTAGAATTTACTTACATTATTTGCATGAAAAAAAATTTAATGAATTCCACCCACTAATCAAAATATCAGTCCATTTGATTAAACCGAAGTGAAGACATTTAAATTTCTTATCATCTAATTATTTATGAATCATCCTGTAGAAACTATATTTCCTATCCTTTCATTGAGTTAATGAATGATAGAATAAGTCTCTATTCATCTCATTCTTCTAACTAGTTACTAGAAGTAGATACCTAATTTGAGTTCAAGTATAAATAGATATTTCAAGAATCTCCATCTGTCATCGATCCTATATAAAGACTTAGGTTTATCCATTCGTACTTGTATCACCTATAAAGGCGATAATTTACATTCAGCAAAATTTATTAAGTTCAAAAATACATTCTGAGAAATTTTAATTTAAAATAAAATTAAAATTTTTTTAACATGAAAACTTAAATTTATTTTAAATTTAAATCCAATTTACATAAATTTAATTTGAATTTAATTTGTATTCAAATTTCAAATGAATTAATAGGAAAATGCCACTCCTGACCGCATATATATGTATATATTACAGGGAAAATTAAAATTTTAATCTCCTCTAGGGCGAATTGAAATCAAGTTTGTTCTGTGTATTTTGTAAGTAAAAATTGCAGATTTTAATTTCCTCTATGGTGAGGTTCGATTGAGAGTGATCTTGATTTGGTTCTCGTCACCCTCACTAGTACCCTAAGGGTATTTAAAATCCGCAATTGTTACTCATAAAATACACAGAAGAAAAAAGTAATTTTAATTTGCTCTAGAGAAGAGTGAAATTTTAAATTCTGGTAGATTTTATATTTTTCTGTAACATATATATACACGTATATAGGGCTATGGATTCGTCCCTATAAATATAGATATAGATAGAAGTATGACTGAAGTAATGACAAAGTTCCAATATATCACCACTTCAAATCAAAGATATAGTTTTATCTACTAGAAAATCAGCAATGTCAAGTTTTTAAGTTGAATTCAGTTGAAAAGTTTACTCGAATTGATATATCAAGTTTCAACCACGGATCGCAGCGTCCTGATTTATCCTGCGGGGGACGTCCTATTTGAAAATTTTTTTCGCTGGGAAAAATCAGGACGGTGCGATCCATGTTCTACTCTATCCTCATCCCTGTCACATTTTATCTCTCTCTGTACCCCATCACTCTCGTTAATTTTATCTTTCTTTTTCCCTTATGGTGTTCCTCCTTCCCATCATAATCTCCCATTCAGTAGCATAAAACTTGAAAGTTGAATTCAACTGATAAATTCTATTTCAACTGAGCTCATTTCAACTGAAATTTCTAGCTTCAAGTTTCTATCTTTGACTTTTACCTTATCACGTTTTCGGAGAACCCTCACGCTATACGATGCCTACTGTGCCATATATATATTACGTGAAAGTTGAAAGATGTTCAATGGAATTCAACTTTTAAGTTCTACATTTTATATCTACAGACAAAGGTGTGCTTTTTCAAAGCAAGAAGAGTTCTAATGAAACTCAGTCACCTTTTAAAGATGAAACACTATCTGAATCATTTTCCGATGATTTGTGACTTGCAATGCTAGTCAGAGATGTGCGGGGCATTGATTTTCCATCCCCCGCGGGGCCCGCCCCGTAAAATTCACAAACCCGTCCCGTCCGAACCCCGTGGTTATTCTTTTTGAGAATCCCCGCTCCGCCTGTGCCCCGGCAAATCTATACTCGCTCCGCCCGTACCCCGCACAGGCAGCTTCTTGGACCAGCCCGCCCGACCCGCCATTTTCGCGACGGGCCCCGACCCGTCCCCGTGTAACCCGAATAAATTTTTTATTTACCAGATACTTTATTTTTAATGATGCATTCCTTTTATGAAAAATCATTTTTTACAAAAACAAAACTCAAGTCTATATGAGATGGTTTTGAATGATTCACTTTGTGATTATCGACAAGCACGTATTTTTGTGTTTGTTCTTTTAAAAACATTTTTATATTTGACGAATTACATTTAATATTACTCGATGAGCAATGACTGAGAGATAAAGAAATAATTGTAGATGAACGATCAGTATTCGACGAAGCTGTCCTATTAAGTGATTCATCATAAGATAAATGATGTAATTCGATGATACTTAGGTCTGACCAAAAGTTCTGGCAACATTATATAAAAATATAAAGGTAAGTAGGCAGCTTTAATTTAATTTTATCAAATATTGAGGACAGTTGGCATGATTATTTATACCAAGTTCGAACCTTTCCAACAATTTGTTAAAAGTTTTTTTCGAAAAAATTTTTAGATATCGCACGAGCTTATCATGTTTCATTTATTTAATCAGTTAAACTACATTTAATAGAATTAGTTAGCGAAAAGTTACATAGTATCAGGCCTGGCGAATATGATAGATATGATATTATATTGATGCCTTCTTCTGTCATGCAATTAATAACATTAGATGAGTATGAAGTCAACGATGACCGTCAAGCAATTTTGTACATTATGAACCTGATGTCTCTGTTTGTTTCCATATTTGATTAGTAAAATGTTTTGGAGAGCGTTCAGCCTAATACTTGTGACTTACAGTCTTGCCTTTATCTACATTCAGGAGTATTTGATTTAAAAAATATACCAAACAAAGCATTTTCTAAAATCTTTATTCATGAACAATAGTCTTTGACGATTCATCTTCAATAAGCCAGCCACCATCGGATAACTTATGACTAACCTATCTAAAATAAATCTATATCTCATCACTAGTAGCACTAGAATGCAACTGATATGATCGAACAAGATTTTGCTAACTTTTCACAATAAATGAAATATGATTAGCTCATGCGATATCCATGATACCTAAAAATTTTTTCGAAAAAACTTCAAAAAACGTTTAACTAATCATTGGAAAGGATCAAACTTGTTATAAATAATCATGACAACTGTCCTCAATATTTGATAAAATAAAATTAAAGATACCTCCTTATCTTTTTATTTTTATATAATGTTGTCAGAACGTTTGGTCGGACCTAAGTAGTAATTCACAAAAAAATTCAAACGATAATTCTAAATATAAAACAAGTTTTAGTCCAGTTATTCACTTAATATAAATTGATAGTAGAAGTTGCGTATGACACACGATAAAGAAAGAAACAAACAAATGGTAGACAATCTTGTACATAATAGGATGAAAGTAATGAACCAATCAATATGTACTTTGTACTACATACCTATACTAAGGACATCCCGTGATAAGTTTTGACGATCTTTCATCACACCCGAAAAAAAATGTTTACCCGCCCGAACCCGTGTATTTCATACCCGCTCCGCCCGAGACCCGTGTCGTTTAAAAAAATTATTACCCGCCCCGCCCGCCCGTGTGCCGGAAAATACCCGCGCCCCGTTAATCCCGCGTTTAATTAAATTTTTCTTCCCCGCCCGCCCGTCGCCACGTGGCCCCGCGGGGCCCGCGGGGTGAACCCCGTGGACCGCACATCTCTGATGCTAGTGTATAATGTGTTCTCGTGATGTTTTCTGTTAATGAAACCAACAAACTCTGCTTTATGTTCTAGAACAAAAATGGGTCTTACCGACAAACAAAAGAATCTTCTTCAACCACATATATCTATTATGAAGGATCATGGGAAAGAAATAACAACGAAATTCTATACTACATTGTTCAATGAACATCCAAAATTTCGCAATTATTTCAATCAGACGAATCAAAAAACAGGAAAGCAGCCTTTGGCATTGGCACAGACTATGTATTATTTCGCCCAAAATCTTGACAATTTGGATGTAATGATGCCACAGATGTCACGCATCTCTAGCAAGCATCGCGCCATTACAGTCCAACCGGAACACTATCCAGTTGTCGGGAAGTATCTAATCCAAGCAATCAAAGACTATTTGGGTGACAAAGCGACACCTGAAGTAATGGATGCATGGCAAGCTCTATATGATCTAATTGCAGAAACCTTCATCAAGCGAGAGAAGGAATTGTACGCCCAACTTGGCAACAATGAACAGGATAGACGTTTCGTTCCATTTACTGTTCTCAAGAAAGAACCAATCTCAAGTGGGCCGATTTATCTTTTGACGCTGGAACGTGAAGATGGTAGAAAACTGTTCCATTATCATTCCGGACAATACATTACATTGCGCATTGAAAAAGATGGTGTACTCCATAATGGACACTACTCTCTGCTTGAACCATACAATGGTCAAACCTATACTGTGGCTGTTAAACAAGGAAATAATTTTGATCAGAACAGCATTGTCTCGGACGAAATTATTCGCAACCGTGAAGTTGGCAGCACAGTTTTAGTTTCACCTCCTGCTGGTAGTTTTTCACTCGCCTGTGATGCAAAGCATCATTTATTCATTAGTGGCGGTATCGGTATTGCTTCTTTCATGCCTTTGATCCAAGAGTTGAACCAACAGGGAAAAGTGGCTTCGGCAACAGTAATTCAGTGTGTACGAACCGACAATCATGCTGCCTTTGCTGCCACATTACATAGGATGCTTCCAAAAGAGCAATACTTAATTTTGACGCAAAAAGAACCAATTGCAAGAAACCATGTTGAAGGCAAGCTACGTCCAGACACACATGTCTACGTGTCCGGCTCGGAAGAATTTCTGACTACGGCCGAAAATGCTCTCGTGGGATTGGCTCTTCCCAAATCTCAAATTCATATGAAATCAATCGAGCCGACACTTCGCCTATTACAAGCTCTTGATCGAAAATAAGTGATTGCATGGCGGAATAACAGCAACCCAAAGATAGAACTCTATGGTGCTACCTACTTCTTTCTCCTACTTTACTCATTAATATGATGCTTTTCTCATATCCAAATATTTTATTTATTCTGTACACATAGTAGTTGCTTTCTACTTCACTTGGTTCTTAATTAGTGTTCCCTGTTTTAGTGTCGCATTACTCTTTTTTCTATTGATATAAGTGAAATGAAATATGAAATAAAAATAAAGAATGCCGCCTCGTTTGGGTCTAAAAATATTTTTCTCCTACATAGCATTCAAATCCATATTCTGTTGCATATTTCAGTTTATGTTCAAAAGAACTCTATGTTCAGAAAATCTCAATGATTGTTATTAAACCATGGCTTTTTCCTTTGAAACTCATTTTGATTGCATTGCACAAGCTGCAACCAATTCACAGAACTGTTTGACGAAGTGTGCAAAACGATCTAAGGAAAGGATATTCACAAGCGACAAATCATGTATACTGGAGTTTTACCTTCACGACTATCGATTCGAATATTCTGAACTTTGATGTTATGTCTGCTAAAGTGAATACACTTTCTTTATCAAAAATTTGTGACGACATGCTATTGTATAGAGGTAACGTTATTAAATAGCAAGCTTTTAACTGTATGCTGTCTCAGTTTCTGGATTTCCAATTTTCAAATCGAATTTAGCAATATTATGCTATCGTTTTAATTGAAATCACCATACTTTGGTTGTTCAATGATTGTATAAGTTTCGTGAAGCATTTTCATACGCAAATATCCGTAAAAAACATAGCATGCTTAGTACTCATGTTTAATGTCGCTGGAACATGACCAAGCGTTATATGTAGAGAAAAGACGATGGAAGATTTATAGTCTCTTTGATATTTATAACTGTGTTTTTTTTTCCAAGTAGAAAGAAAGACATGCATATCTTCTATGGAAAGATATGCAGCATAATTGCTTTGTCCGTTTAGCTTCACAAATAATTTCGAAAATATATATTGACCAGTACACCGAACGTTCTATACATTGATGCTGACAAACTTTTCAAAGATGATTGAGGCCGGTTCATCATGATCATTGACACAAGAACTGTTATGAGTTATGAAAGAAAAGATGTTCCCAATAAGCCGTGTGATAGAATGATAGAGAAAGAACAACAAGAAATTACGTTCGTAATAGGGGAAGTTACTAGTGTTTTACTTGCAATGAAAACTATGATATTTTTTTCTTCTTGTAGTCATGTTATCATCACAAGAATATTAAGATATTTTACAGAAACTCCATCATATACCATCAATAATCACCGGAAAACTACGTCAAAATCTTCGCGCTGTTTTTAGAAAAAAAATTCATGAACATGACCTTGCATCTCGTCATCCAACATTCTAATCACTAGATTACCGACAATTCGTTATCAATTATCGAACTATGGATTCAACATTACTTCATATTATTGAAACTGTAAAATCTTCAAAAACATTCATCCTAAACACGGAACCAGTTAATGTTTATTAACGACCAAACAAACCCGCATTAATACAAATTGAAATTATATTACCTAATTTATTTTCATATATGATCATTATCGAAGTTTGTCAATTACTACCTACAAATGAACCAACATTTCTACTCATTAAACAATTTTTTAAACCATTATTCGATCCAGAGAAAACTACTTACATTTAGGAGATCTTAATGAATTGATAAGTTTTATTCCATTCAATTTATTTACATCTGGTCAGATTCAATTATCAAATAATATTAATTTTCAAGATATGTTCAAAGATTATTGGAATCAAAACCATCCACATAAATTAATACCAACTTTATCAACTAATGATTCACAATGTATAGGTGAAACATGTCTGAGTATATAATCGAATAACCTATGGTCATTACAAAATGTAATGACTTAAGAACTTAACATATGGTTAGATAAACGACATACTCGATCAAGTTTCGACATTGATCTTGATCCATAACTGAATCAATTTAATTCCAAAGAAATTGAACATCGATAATTATTAACTTGCTATGATGCATATTATCGTTTATCGATAGATGAATTTCTTCTCAAATTAAATCTGATCGACAATCAACAACAACCAATTACTTTATCAAATATATCAATAACAAATGATACAGTTCAACAACAAGCAATACATCCAACGTATGAAGCAATATCATCCGATAATGATCAACTCAATAAATAATGTCAACAACAAACATCATCAATCAACATAGATTCTTCTGATTGTGAATCTAAACAATTCGAACAATTAACTAGCGAACAAAAACAAAATATATAATTGTACATGCACTTTAAAACAAAGAAAACAACTTTACAAATACGAAATCATAAGAACTGATATCGATCATCTATTCACAATCACATAAATAAAATGAATTCTTCGTGAACATACAAGCAACTTTTATTCTTTAAACACTTCAACATCATCATTAGCGAATCGTACATCATTGTATATTGGTATTAAAGATAAAAAATTATTATCTAAATATGAATATGAACTAGAAATTTATTTTCAACTGATCATTATAACGAATTTTATTCACAACAATGTGGATATAATTCAAATGCATGTCGTTATCATCATCGTTATCACAATAAATAAATAACAGTTATGTATTCACTTGTTAATTCAAATTCTATTCAGTAATACTAATACAAATGAGAATCATTGAAATTCAACAATATTCATTAATAATCAACCGATACAATCATCGAAGTCCATAGTATACATTTGTTCAACTTATTGAAATATGGATTGATCTATGTCCCTAGATTGTTATCTATTTTATTCACCTTTTTCTTGTTATGTATTTTTTGTTTCAGATACACAAGTGATAGTTATTCATTAACTCATTTAAACTTGTTTTCTTCTATTTGAATTTTTGTTCTTATATTTGATTTTCTACTGTTCGTCTATATTCATATGTTGAACTTGAATGCTAATTTTTTTCCTTTTCTTTCGTTTTCTTTCTTATATATCTCGATCTGTGTGTTATTTTGTTATAGACAATGTTGATAGGACACATATTTTCATCCAATATGGGAGTATGTTACAGTGATGTCACATGTATACATACTTACTATCTTGTATTATGTCCTATCTACTTTTCATCTTTCTTTGATCTTTGATTGATCCCTATTTCTTCTCGTTCTTTCTATATATATGTAAAACTTTATAGTTTAAATTTGTACTTAGTTCATTCCTTATGAAGTAAAGTTAGTGTGCACGCACATTCAACCTCTTGGATACTGGTGGTTTCTTGCGTTCTCTACAATTACATGAAAAAAATCGAAAAATCACTTTCTTGCGTTCGATCGTCTTGTATCATTTGTATTCATGCATATTTTGTCGTACATATAACATGGATCGATATAGCTATGCCAATGAACATGTCGTTTCACAGCTGTTTATCGACACGACAGAACGAAAAAAGAAATTCTTTCGTTCTGCATGTCTTCCGTTGAAGACAAGCGGTACCCAAGAGGCTAAGCACATATATACATATACATATATAACGGATATCCCAGGCTAAATTGCACTCAATCTCAGTGACCTTTTCTCCCTTTTTTTAATCATCAAAAAATTTTCTCTTATGTCAAAAGATAGAGAAATTCAAGCTTTACAAAACCCAATTTTGTTTTTCAAACAAGTTTCTTTATAAATGCAAAATCTAAAAGATTTCCATCTACTCAATT
>CAJNOL010004651.1:0-14543 GCA_905250125.1 Rotaria sordida
ACAAAGTAGGAGGGTAGGACATTTTACTGTATTTCTTTAATAACTTTCTTCAGCGATAAGTTAGAGCCTTGATATTTATAATGCAAGTTATGGTGCCTAATTGACACTTATGATAAAAATGTCAGCTCTTAACTCCTTATAGTTTGGTTGGACGATAGACAAAAGGGAGTGGGACAAATTGTATGTCATGTGCCCATTGACATCACTAAAATGTAAATTATTCAACAACAAAAAAAGTTAATAAGTTTTGGTTTTCACCAATTGATAGCGGTGAGATTGATGAATCTTTTTATGGAAGAAAAGTTGACTTAAACTCTTTGTTAGATTCACACCAAGCTCAAAAGGGGGTGGAACAGGTTTTTCTCTGTTTTCAGGAAACGTTGATAGGATGTCAAATTTCTGTGAAACGACAATAGTTGGAGCGAAAATAAGGTTATCACTAGATAGAGCAGGGTGTGGGTGCGGTGTGGGTGTGGCTATTCATCACTACATCTACACCCCATCTTATTCAACAATGAAAAATAAAAATTGAATATATTTAATAATAATACTTTCTTTTTCTGATATTTCATGAAAAGTACAAGACAATAATTTACTTTAACTCTTTGGGGACGGATTTTTTTTCTGTACATTTCATCATAAATCAATCAACATTTCTATTTTCTAAAAGAACCTATTATCCATTACTGGATATCTGAATAAAATAACCTAATTACAATCCAAATTATACCAAAAAACTCTCTGATAAATGCTGTCATAAAAACTAATCTCATATAGAAATCTGTGTATTTTGAAATGCTAGAGAATCAGCATGGCCCCTGAAGGGACCAACCGTCCTCAAAGGGTTAAAAAATTCATTATCGGTCTGAAAATGCTCTTCGTTAAATACGATATATTTACTTACAAAGATTTAACTCATCTATTCGAGTATAGCAACTTACTTTTTGAAAATAAAAAAAATAAATTAATAATCACACTCAAATCATATTAAGTAAACTTTATTTACATAAGAGTATGTAAATTGTTGAAAATAGTTTTACTTTAGAGTGTGGGTAGAAATGTATTGCATTTTATCAACCTTATCCATCCTAAAATTTCACGACCATGACGTAGAACGACATGAATAGATTAATGTATATGTATATGACATCATTTTTTGCTATTAGAATCGCGACAGACTGTCGGTACATTTGAAGACATTATGAAAAGAATCATAAAAACCAAAATTCAGTCTTCAATAGACGAATACACGTTGGCTGGCATCTCTTATTTATGTTGCTTGATCGATACTTCCGAATTCTTTTTCTTTCTTTTTATGATGAATGAAAACATTTCTATTCAGTTATTTTGTCCCGATGAAGAACAAACAATTCTCTTTAGAAGAAAACAGCCAACATGTTGGTAGGTATCTGATAAAGAGTAAGGCAATTTTACGTTGCAAAGAAGACGAATGTAAAAAGAAATTTCGACGATTGTTTTTTCTTCTTCGATTAAATTTACTTTTACTTGAGGTTCTTATCGAACGTGTGCACGCCTATTTTATTTGCCATTTTTTTTGTTTTCAGTGTTCGGTTTTTGCGTAGACCAATTTACTACCTACAATGGGAAGCAATAGTTCAAAAACTAAGATTGATGCCTTAGAACGTCAACAACAAGCGCTCATGGAACAAAATGCTAATATGGCAAAACGTCTAGCAGAACGAGAAGAGGCAACTAAACAACAAGACGAAGTAGGAATTGAACAAATGGTCATGTTGTTCTTAGCAATGGCACTGTCGAGTGAAACAGTGATGAATAATAAAAAACAAGAAATAGAAATTGAGGGTACTACATATGAAATTATTCAATTGGTTGATCGAGGTAATATTGGTGAAATTTACAAAGCAAAAGTTAGAAATAAGGATATGCTGGTCGCTATTAAAGCCATGCAAAATACACCAGGTTTACAAGAAGAAATTAAAAATGAAATTCATTTTTTACGTTTAACAAAAGAAATTCCAATTGATAATCATCCAATTATCGAATATTATGGTAGTAAGGTAACGAAAGAAGGTATTTTTATAGCAATGGAATTAGCTGCTTGTGATCTTGAAACATTTTGGGTGAATCAAGTAAAACAGGGAGAATCTGAAAAAATAGCTGCTATTGGTATAATTATTATGGTTTATGTACTACGTGCATTAGCATTTCTAGAAAGACTAAATATTGTTCATGGTGATATAAAACCACAAAATCTTGTTATTGTTCCAAATGAACAATCTTTTTGTATTAAATTGATCGATTTTGGTACGGTAGAAAAAATGATAACTCAACGTGCTCATGTTACAGTCGATGCTAGTAGATCGGCTACTCCATTTTTTGTTTCACCAGAATTTTTACGACGTAATGCAAAAAATTTGGTATCAAGACATCTTCATAAAAAATCTGATGCATGGGCAGCAGGTGTGATGTTTTATTTATTATTTTGTGGTGAACTACCATGGAAAAATCAAATTGATTACGATAATTTCTGTAATGATCAACGTGCTAAAGATATTATTGTTCCGGATATTGGTGGTTATAAAATGATTATTGAACTTTTACTAAAGAAAAATCCTGATGAACGTTCAAGTGCTACAGCTACTCTTATGCAATTAAAAGCACATCCAACATTTGGCAAGATTATTGAATCATTGCATACAAATTTTTGTCCTGTTGATGATGTATGTCATATGAAAGTACCTAATGATGTTCGGCAAGGTTTAAGTAAGTTAATTACTAAATTTGACAAAACAAAATACGAAGTTAGAAAATCATTTTCAGTACTACACATATTTTGATATTTATTAGATAGTCTTTGGTAGACACAGTGTTGATGAGGAAGAGGATAAACCAAGGAAGAAAGAGTGAGAGATTCCACCTCCGCCAAAAACTTTTTAAAGTTTTAGCCTCTGTTCTTGGTCAGCTGAATAAATTGTATTTTTAGTTAAAATTGCACGCCCTGGTCATTATATCGATCGATCAGATTCATCTTCGAGCAAAGGATCGCGTAAGTATAGATATTGATTCCTACCAAAAATAAGATGTCGAACACAAAATTTTGTTTTTATTTCTTTTATCAGCGGAAGCACGTCGTTCGTGTCGATATGGTTCCACATGCTTGAGGTATTGTACAAAAGTCTTCTTTACAAAACATTGATTATTTCTTATTTTATCTGATTACAGAAAAGATGCAGATCATCGCGCAGAATTCGCTCATCCGGGCGACTCAGATTACCAAGCATCAGGAGCCTCTGGTACTGGAAAAATACAATGTTCCTATGGCGCTAAATGTTATCGGTAGGTACTTATTATTTTTTTTTCTCGTAAATGATTTAGATTACCTTTTCCAAACTCTTAAATGAGATATGATCAGGTAATTTATTGCACAATATATTGAATAGATTGTTTTGAAATAAAAAAATAAATCATCGAATATAATTAATTTTATAAAAGTTAAATATTATTTTGTTTTGATTCTTTTCTTATTCAAGTACGGATTCAGATCATCGTCAAAAATATTCACATCCAGCTGATTCTGATCAAGATCAGCATGGCAAGCAAATCTGCCGCCACAGAGAACAGTGTTATAAGTATGTTGAACTATCAAAGTTCCTATCTTGAAAATATAAAAAGAAGAAAGAAAAAGTGGGCTAATGATTTTCAAATCAGATCGGAGTTTCTGAGAACAAAAAAAAACAAAAACTTATCGATCAGGATTTCGTAGTTCTGACGCCAAAACTCGAATCATATTGAAAACATTCAGTTGAACGGAGAAAGATTCGAACTGATCAATATTTTCATTATCAATTCTATCACGAATTATGTTCTTCGAAAGAATATTTCATCAAAATCTCTACAAAATATCGTAGTTGATTTTAACTTAAACATTGTTTTCGATTTGTAACAAGATGATAGTTATTTTCAAACTAAATATTTGTTCTTCTTATTCTTTTAATATATACTATCTTTATCAATATGAACGAATTTCTTTTCATTTCGACATAAGTTAAATTAACAATTCGTATAGTTTTTCAGCAAAACTCACTTATGGTAAACAAGTAAAAAAGAAAATCTATTTTCGAATTTAATGAATTCTTAGTTTTCTTTCAAAGAAACCAATTGGTAGTTTAAATATAATGAAAAAATACCTTGATTAATTGAAAAATATAACGAATAATATTCTACTTTATCGATTTTTTAAGTCATGATCCCAGTCATCGTCAGCAATTTATACATCCGAATGATAAAAGTCGTGATAATCCTGGCAAGCAAAAATGTCGCTATGGAGACGGTTGTACAAAGTATGTTATACATATCTCTTGAATTATTTTCAATTTTCTTTGTTAAAATTATCTAGGAGAAACGATCGAGAACATATGAAACAATATTTACATGATTAATTTTATCTCATAAAAAACATATCAAATTATTTTTTACTCTTGAAATAGAAATTATTCACAATAATAAAGAGTGCATTTTTTTTAACTTTAGAATGTTGTATTAATAGAAATTAATTTCTATTGCCTGAGAAAGTCAACATGTATTAATACTAATGTTTTTTTCTTTTCATTTCAACAATGTTGAGATTTCCGACAAAGTAAATTTTTCTCTTAAATGATTAAATTTTGAGAAATATTTCACATAAACAACGAATATTATGAAGAAAGTTTGAAAATTTTCATCATAACATTCAGAATTATTCATAATCAAAATGCAGCAATCTATTGTATATTTTCCGACATTTACTAACATATGAGAAGCAAATTTCAAAGAAGTTTCGTGGCAAAAGATTTTGCATGAGCTTTGGATAAAATTTTGGTAATTCCTTGGAGAATTCCACAAGTACTAGGATATTACGGTAATAACGGAAGTTTGAAAAATTTCTTTAGCTTACATGTTGATCATTGATCCAAATATGAATTCATATGAATAGAAAAATCTATCCTGAAAACTAAAAGAATTTTCAAAAATGTCGATAACTAATGTCCATTTCAAAGTTAAATAGTCGTGGGTATTCTTTGAATAATTTTTAAACAAAAAGAGAGAAGTAACTCGGATTTTTTTGTACTATCTAGAGTTGACGTTGCTCCATCTTTTTACAAAGTTGATGAAAAATTCTGGTGTTTTTTTTTCTTGAATACATCATGAGATTTAAAGATGCAACTATAACATAATGGGCTGCTAGCTTAACTTCTCCTCTATTAATCTATGCAATGCTGAGATTGATAACTGTTTGGATTCAAACGATATAAAGATTTTACTGAAGGTTACTCACTAAATTTTTTTCAAAATTTGAGTAGTTAACAAATATTTTCTTCTATAAGTTTTTAGCCTCCTTCGACTTGGTGAGATGATTTATTAACTTTTGAAGGCTTTTTTCTATTAAAAACCATACATGGGATTTATTCTGATGATAATGATTTAGTATCTTCAGGAAGTTCTCATCAACCTTTATTTTTTTTTGTACTTTCATAGCAAAAATCTTTCAACTCAAATCGATCAAATGAAAAGAATTTTAAGATGTTTACATAGAAAGAAGTCATTAATCATCTGTACTGTAGGTGCTAGAATCATCATCATCAATTAGTTCTTCTTTAATCCCTTCAACATAAATGACAGCTTTTTAAATGTTCTCTCATATTATTTGACATGACTGATTGCTTCCGTCACACGTAAATTATAAATCCATTCGTGTGCCAATTCATTCGCTTCAGTTGAAGTAAACTTCATGTTTCTATCATATATATATGTTTTCATATTGGTCCAGACTAACTCTATAGGATTCAAGGTATAGTGTCTCATTGGGAAATGGATGTGGGTGTGATAGTAGCTGAAGAAAAATCCAATATCTACACTCAATTTATGGTTTTTGATGACTTTTTTTTTATAGAAAAAAAGCCATCGAACGTTAATAAATCATCTCACCAAGTCGAAGGAGGCTAAAAACTTATAGAAGAAAATATTTGTTAACTACTCAGATTTTGAAAAAAATTTAGTGAGTAACCTTCAGTAAAATCTTTATATCTTTTGAATACAAACAGTTATCGATCTCAGCCTTGCATAGATCAATTGAGGAGAAGTTAAATTACCAGCCCATTATATTATCGTTGTATCTTTAAATCTCATGATGTATTTAATGAGAAAGACGACCGGAATTTTTCATCAACTTTGTAAAAGGATAGAGCAATGTCAACTCTAGATAGTACAAAAAAATCCGAGTTACTTCTCTCTTTTTGTTTAAAAATTATTCAAAGAATACCCGCGACCATTTAATTCTGAAATGGACATTAGTAATAAATGCATCAAGTTTCATCGAATTAATCAGCAGGAATTCAGATTAAACTATAGGTCCCATCATTCGAAGCTTGATCTTAATATATGTTGAATTATCTTCCCATGTCAAAAAATATATAAGAATAAATCGATTTTGCCAAAACAACTCATCTTTTTTTTTGTATTGTTGATATATTCTAAAAATTCTCGTTCAAAAAAACATATAATTGTCAAATGAATGTAATTTCATTTTATGATTGATCCTCACATGAAAAGATTCTATTAGATATCTTTTGAAAGATAATTTTAATAAAAATTTTATTCATATCTCATTTTAAATTTATTTTGAGAATATCTATTTACATCATGAGAAGAGAATCTTCTTCTTCATTTTTTTATATTTGATTTAACTACTTGATGCTTTGATCGATTGTTGAATTTGTTTTTTGAACAGTTCACAAAGAATATCTCCATGACGATTAGGTTTACACCAACATCCTAATCTTTTTCCAGCTAATTTATGTAGATCATTGAGGAGATTATTTTGATTTGATTCGATATATTATTTATAACGATCTAAAGCATCATCTCGTCCATATTGTTTAACAGAATATGGATTATGCCATTTACTTTGATTCAATTGCCAACCACCCATAATTACAAGCACGACCAATATAAATATCACAATCTTGTACAATTTTTCCTTTTGAACGACGCAAATGAACTACTGTTGATACATTGGATACAGATTGAATTTCATTTGTTGATTTGTCTAATTTTAATCATTTAAAACGAATATCAGTTGAATCATCAATATTTTTACGTTTCTTGTCTGATTGCATAATTCTAAAAATGTTCGAAAAAAAAAATAACAATTACTATACATTATGATTAAAATACATTGTATATATTTAAATTATTGATGTTTGCTCGTACATGAAAAACATTACTATACTAGGTGTCTCTGAATACAGTCAATCTAATTTTTATTATATTTTCTTTTGTAAAATAATAATTCATTTTTGACGACATAGAACCTCTTTTTTCAGATCAGAACTACTGCGAAAAGAAATAGGATGATGAAGAATAGATAGAACAGAATAGTAGCAAGCAATGCACAATGATTCATATAGTAATTTCATAAGTGTGTAAGAAGTATGTTTTTTTTTCTTTTCAGTTTCTATGGTCTATTTCACAACCATTCTCTTTTATCGTATTTCAAACTGCGCTGTATATAAAAGTAAAGAGGTATTAGTTTGATTTACTATAGCGTAAAAAAACGAACCGTTCTCTCGTCATCTTCATTGTTTGATGCGCAATTATGATAGACACAAAAAGTTAAATAAATAGAACAGTGATATATGATTTAGAATATCATCAGTCATGAAATCACTCAAATATAAGAACATAGAAATGTCAGAAGATTGGATTCAAATTGGATTAACCTTACATATTTCTTAGAATCAATATTTTACGGACGTCATAAATATCATGTTTGATATTCCAATGAATTAGTTGAAATGAATGATTAAAAAATATTTTACACGTTTTTTTTTTAATATAAATTTCTCAAAGAATATTGATTATTCTTGTTTCAATGATTTAGTCATCAGATTTGGTCTTTGAATGTGTTAAAAACTCTCGAGGATTGAAGCAATGCAACTTTTGGAAACCCTATATGCTCTTTCACATATTATATAATGCAGTTAAATTGTGTTTTTTTTATTCGTTTATGACTAAAATGCATCGAAGTGCTTATCTATCTGCACAAGATGAACTGAAGCTATAAAAGAAAAAGTCTTATTAGATTAAACTAACGAGAGAATATTCTTAGATATCAACTGGCTTTTGAATCAGGACTTATTGCAAATTGTAGATCTTATTGAATTACGCATATGATAAAAAGAGGTCGTGCTTATGGCCTGTTTCTGAGAAGATGGAATGTTTTTAGTGAATTTTTATTGTAGAATCCACATTTACTGCAAGACCATAGTTTCGAATTTTCGTCTGAAACTTTACCAACATAGAGATCTCCATTAGACTAGTTTGCGTAGAAAATTCGAAAACATGGTCTTGTTGCAAATGTGAGGTCCTCTACAGCAAAAATTCACTGAAAAACTTTCGATCTCCTTAGAAGCAGGGTATAAACAGGAATATCATATTAAAATCTGTTTGACATATTCATTGTTGATCAAGTCGAAACTATTATTCTTGAAAGTATCAAATGATGAAAATTCTTTCTTTCTTGTAATCTTGTCAAAAGTTCTGAATATTTGTATATATCATTTCACAATAAAATCATACAGTTAAAGTTTTCAAACAAATTTACCATTTAGCAAGATCAATATTATTAGCCGCTACCAGGATACGTAGCAATTCATTGTCAAATATTCTCTCGTTGAGAATTTTGTTTTAGAAAACAGTACGAAATACACTTAGCTAGAATAACTATGAAGAAAGAGACGATTAAAGGCACATTATGAAAAGTCTATCAGTAAACTTGTTTACGAATTATACATAGAAGACAAAAGTGCATGATTTGTTTAGATTAGATTCAATGATTGTGAAACTATATTTAATATTTCAGAATAAATGTTCCAACATGAACAAAAATTTGTATTTATATTTATATCAACAATTATTGAAGATTTAGATGCGTTTGAAATATATTCAATTAATTTACAAAATCTATCGAATTAATAAGATTAACAAATAATAAAGAATTGGAAATGTAAATACAATTATCAAATCATAGTAAACATGCTATTATTTCGAAAATATACTCGTAAAGAAAAGATTTTAGTGAAAATATTATAGGATATGCAAAAGATGGTAGTGTTTATATACTGGGACAATTAAGCACTGAAATTCAAATTTATACACAAAAATCATTAATAGGAAATTCCATTCGTTATCAAGGATGCAATGGAACGTATCAGGGTTGCCACCTCTTCTGCTTTTAGCAGAAAAATTCTGCTTTTGAAAGTTTTTCTGCTTTTTTTCTGTCCTTTCTGCTTTTTCAAAATTTTTTTGGAGAGCATGAATTTGGCAGTTTTGACTTTCGCAGTTGGTTTTTGGCAATTACTGAAAATCATATAATACACTAGAATGTCGTTTTTAACAAGCTGAACTTTGGGACTTGCCAAAATTTGTGTTTTATTGAACTTTTATCCTGGGTAAAACTGAACTTCTGGCAATTGCTCATAGTTTAGTCTTGCAGAGAGCGAAAGTCTAAAAGGGTTACAATTGTTAACAACTGCCGAAAGTCATTTGCAAAAGTTAGTACTGCGAAATTCGTGTTTCACAATTTTTTGTTCTTAGATTTTTCACCTGCGTTCTTAGATTTTGCTAACCTCCTTTTTCAAAAAATGAGAACCATGATTGCTGTCCAAATATGCTAATGTTTATTTATTATCCATATGGTTTTATAAGGATCAGAGACATTAAAATTAATATTTATTGATGCAATGTTGGCGTTAACCCGGCTTCTCTAATGTTATTTTCTTCATGTCAAATCAAACTGTAATATCAATGTTTAGTGAGAAATTGACATTTAGTTATTGGAAGTACCTTCGATAATAGTTATAGTCGTCTTAGTATATTTTTCAAACTGAATTTGATAGATGGTCGTTTAAGTAGTCGAAAATGGAGATTAGCGTATACGGAAATATATCAACACAATCAATATGGAATCAAAGTCACTGAAAGCTACAAATTCATTCGAAAAATGTTCACTTAAAAAAAAATTTTCAACTATTTTATTAATCTGTCATACGGTTTTTACCTACTCTAACAAAATAGAATTTATGACTGATCTCGAAATTTTCCTATTACAACGCCATAAGCCTCTAAGTATAATTTGGAATCGGAAAACTGCCTTCTGCTTTTTTTTCTGCTTTTTGACACATAATTTTCTGTCGTTTTCTGTTTTTTTAAAGTGATTTTCTGCTTTTTGGATTCTAAAAGGTGGCAACCCTGATCCTCACCCTCAGTCATTCACCGCTAACATTTGACTCTGTGTGTTCCGCTACAGGTCAAATCTCGATGGAAAATATTTCAAGATGGAAAATATGTTTTCTAGTGATTTTTAAGGGCAATATCTTCATAATAAATGATAAGATAACAGCGGCTTTGTATAACATAGTGAAATTTTTTTATTTTACAATAAAAAGACAATAATTCGACGTTTCGATGATCTATGACATCATTTTCAAGATTTATTGAGATCTTTGAAAAATTGTACATTGCGCAAAGAAAAGACGAGAAGAGAACAAAAAGGAAAAAGAAAAAGAAGAAGAGAAAGAAGGGTAGAAAGTAGAAGAGAAACAATAATACAATAACACAATAACAAATGACTTTAAGTTTCATTAAAGATCAGGATTAGGTAACAGAACTCTCGGTAGACCATCAGGAAAAACCAGTAATGGTACCGAATGTGTTGTTTTGTTGAGTTCTGGTTCATAAGCCTTGATCAGTAATGATTCCTTAACTAACAAACGATAATAATGATTGTCTTGCCATATTACCTGAAAATTACTCCAGTCCATATGATGACCTGTTTCTTTTTCATGTTGAGTAATTGATGACTTGGCAATCATATTATCGCTGTTATTGTCATTTGTTATTGTTGTTTTGTTTCTTATTCGTGATGATCTTCTTAATTCTTGGATGTTGCTGTTATGATTAAGATCATCACTCACATGGTTGCATTGTTGTTGATAGGCTGTTTTTGGTGCACCATGTTCATTTAATCTTCGTATACATTGACGTTCAGTCTTACCAATATACGAATGTGTACAGTCATTACATTTAACATAATATACTACATCCGACTTCATGTGTTTAACAATTGGATCTTTGTTTTGAAAGAATGCTTGTGTCGATGATGGTGGTTTGAAGAAGAATTGGATGTCGAGATCAGGTCTTGATTTGTTTGTAAGATGTTTAATTTTGTTTTTAAGACCTATTGTTGATGATTGAATAAATGGTATCTCAACATAAATTTTCTTTTTATCATTTTCAATTATTGGTGTATCTATTTTAGTAAATGTTTTATTTCGATGTTGACTTAATTTAATACCTATAATTGTATCAATAAATGATAATGGATAATTATTGAGTAGACCAATTCTTCTTATTTCATTAAATTCATCTTCTAAATGTTTATATGTTGAACAAATATTAAGTGCACGATTAACCATACTAACAATACCAACTTTCTTATATTGAATGGGAACATAAGAGTTCCAATTTGTTAGTAATTCAGTAAATGTTGGCCTTCGATAAATTGTTGTCTCGGAGCATTGTTGTTCAGGTGATCGAATAACGTGTACATTGAGGAACTCCAATTTATCATTATCTTCAATCTTTCTTGTAAATTTAATTGATGGATGAAATTCATTAACAATGGATAATAAGTTATCTACATTTGCATCTTTATTAATGAATACAAATGTATCATCTACATAACGATACCATTCACATACACCTAATTGCGTTAATTTATCCATCAATGTTATTTCCAAGTAAGTCATAAAAATATCAGCAATCACTGAAGCTAATGGAGCACCCATTGCAACACCATTATGTTGAATATACATTTTGTTACTAAAGGTAAAATGTATTTTAGATGTAGCTTCATAGAGTAGAGTTCTAAAGTCAACATTCTGCTTACATTTACAACATTGTTCTACTGTCGGTAGTTTCAGGCATGATTTTTTACATGTTGGATACATTTGATCAAGAACAAAATCAGTTGTATAGGTAAGTGGAACATTGGTAAAGAGACTTACTACATCAAATGAAACTAATATCTTATCCACACTTTTTGATGATTTAATTGTATTTAAAAAATCAAATGAATCTTTAATAACATAAGCACTTGTTTAAAGATGTGATAATCGATTTCTGAGCATTTTTCCTAAACCATATCCAACTTCTTTGATTGGAGACATAACCGAACGTAATGGATAATTTTCTTTAGCCTTATGTAATTTTGGTACACCATAGAGACGTGCTAGTCTTGAGCCTATTGGCTTAGTCACATTATATTCTCCACTAGAAATGAAACCTTCCTTAAGTAATCTTGCTAACAAACGTATTACATGATCTTCATTCATCAAGTAATGCTGGTGTTCTTTTTTCAGGAATGATGGATGATGTTTAGTAGCATACGTCTTATAGTGGGGTGTAATGTGGGACCTGGGTATATCAACTTTTTCTGGAGACGTTAAATAAAAAGTTCAGAGTTGTTTTCTTATGAAACGAGTTTGCTTCGTACGATATTCGGGTAGGGTACCTCAATTTGTCAGTCACTAGTTGAATAAATGGTTCTTTAGTTTTTTTGCACTGTCAGGATAAGGACTGAGTTGTTTTTGAGGTAAGAAAAGTTTTGCAAAAAGCCTTCCCCATACTCCGCGGGATAGCACTGCGCATCAAAGCAGCCTAGGCTGATCTCGTGCCCAGGTCGGCGGGTGCGTTACAGCCCGAACCGTAGCTAACTACGCCTCAGACCAGGCTGTAACGCGGACGGGGGTGGTCCTGGTGGACGATGCTTAACTACAGCACTCTTCACTTTACGCGGACCGGTTAAATGCCGACTTGAATGCAATTCAGGTCTAGGCTGCTTTATTCCGAAGAACAAATATTTGTTTTTCTCTAGTATCGAACTAGAGACCATGCTTCATGACGCCTTTAGTCAACTCGACTAGATAGTACAGTAGCTATAATTATACAAACAGAAACAAAAGAAGTAATACATCTATATATGTCATGGTTCAGTGTTCGAATCTAATCCACGGAAAAACATGTAATCACATACACTAAATTATGTAATATGAACACGGCCCAGTGTTCGAATCTACTCGATGGAAAAAAAATATATACTTCGATATTGTGAATAATGTCATTTACAGGCACAGTAACCAGCAATCAACAAATCAACGATACACTATGAGTAAAAGACACTAGTAACAACAAGACAGACATAATATTTTATTGTGAAACTCCCAGTCTTGAAACATTTGATTGCAGGACAGCCCCACAACAACTACATCTGATTGATTGAACTTCCCGACTGAAAAACCTTCATTGAATAAAAACGGAATAGCAAAAACATTTCACTGGCTGAACTCCCACCTTGGTAAAAACCTCATTGAACAAGAGCTGAAGAGTGAAAACATCTGATTGGATGAACTTCTTGTCCCAGAAAACATTATTGCACGAGAGCTAGTCACCTAAAAAATTTTACTGGTTGGAATTCCAGCTTAAAAGAATCTGATTGGTCGGAAGTCCAACACCGAAAACCTCTGATTGGATGAACTTCCAGCCTGAAAGAATCTGATTACTTGGATGTCCGATATCGAAAACTTCTCATTGGCTGCAACTTCAGCCTGGAAAAATCTGATTGGTCGAATGCCCGATATCCAAAAAACCTTGATTGGCTGAACTCCCAGTCTGAAGCAATCTGATTCGTTCAGTACGCCCGATATCGAAAAACCCTGATTGCGTGCAATTTCAGCTGGAAAAAATCTGATTGATCGAAAGTCCAATATCGAAACCACCTGACTGCTCGGAATTTCAGCTAGAAAAATGTCATTGCAGATTGCGAGGTTCAATTTCTCCGTGATATGTAAGGCGGAGCCTCCTACATATACCCCTCATTCGATAGAGCGTCCCCAATAACCCTCGGATCGGCCCAAACATGACTAGCACTTGTCCTGATAATAAGAAAGAAAAGCCCTGCTAAAATCTGATTGGTCTATTTTTCAACCAATCACATTGCGAGGTACAATTTCTCAGTGATATGTAAGGCGGAGCCCCCCCACATATACCCCTCATTCGATAGAGCGTCCCCGATAACCCTAGGATCGGCCCGAACATGACTAGCACTTGTCCTGATAATAAGGAAGAAAAGCCCTGCTAAAATCTGATTGGCCTATTTTTCAACCAACGAGACACCGGGGATACATACGAATTTCTATTGTGAAGACTCCGTCCTTTTATGATTGAGAATGACTATGTGATGTTTTTTTGACCTGTGACCTTTGACCCCGACAAACAAACGCACAAACGCATTTTAGTTTTTTTCGTATGATCCTCTCTTCTGCAGTCGAGGGAATAATATGACGTTTCGTTGTACTTTACAACTACATCAAACATTACTTTTAAAAAGGGTGCGGATGGGTGTGGGTGTTGGTCTTCCCTAAATCCACATCCACATCCACACCCACGCGCACACATCCACATCC
>CAJNOL010004652.1:0-14539 GCA_905250125.1 Rotaria sordida
TTTTTCAATTTTTTGATTTATAGCGCATTTGATAGAGCAAAGTCCCCACTATCGAACGCACTATATATTATGAGTTTTATGATCAGTTTTCACGATATAAATCCAGTTTTTCGGAAACCCCCTATTCTGGAAAATAACATCTTTTAAAGAAAATGTTAATTTTTCACGGTGATGGCCATAGTTAGCACGTATTTCTAAGTATAATAGTTTAATAGATGCTGTTACCCGCCAATACATATATATAAACAACAGAATCGGATGAAAATATTGACCATTCATGTATAACTCAATTTTATGGAGAACAAGTACTACAGATTTTTCAGTGCTTCTTCAACCATCTAAAACGTATATATTTTTAACAACAATAAAAATTGGAAAGAAAATATCTTATTTGTGATCCCTTTGATATATTTGTTGATTAAAATCAGTTGTCAAATGTATTCTCAGTAGTATGTGATCATATTTTTTTCCTAAAAGAATATCTTACACATTGTTAGCCGAAAGAATAGGTTTCAGTGAGTGAATGAAGTATTCGTTACAAAAGAAAGGTAAAAGACTACATATGAAGCGGATTCATCCAGAGAATCTAAAGAAGTAGAGAGACCATTCACTATTATCGAGCACCAACGAAGAGTCAATGATGTCGGTGCAAAGTTAGTTTACATTAATCAAAGTAATATTGAAGATAATTTGGATTTAAATTTAATTATACACATGAATTCTTTAATCTCCTCACTGAGACAATTTTCATGTCTTGGCTTCGATAAATATTGGGATGAATCCACCAATGTCAAAGAACGCATTGGATTGTAGATGCAAGTTATGAGATGGGCATGGATGCGGAAGTAGCTGTACAGGTTATCTACACTTCTCGCTCATTTCTGAAAATGAAAATTCTGTAGACGTAGCTCAAGATTTCATAGCGTTGGAATTGCCAGAAAATCGTAGAAAATAGTGACTATGATTTTCGAGGGCATGATTATCTTTTTATAGCATATTATTATTTGTCCAAGATTTTGCAAACACTAGTTAAAAAAATTGCCAGAATATTTTATATGTGAGAGAAATTGGGCATGTTTTCATCTATTCCAGATAATTTGAAAATACTAGTATTACATGATATAAATTTAGATGATGTGTTTCATAGCAAAACAAGCAACTCTTCATGATTCGACTATGCATATAAAATGACCATATAGAACAAATAAAAATTTTTCCAGAAACCTTTGAATTCG
This sequence comes from Rotaria sordida, assembly GCA_905250125.1. Taxonomy (NCBI): domain Eukaryota; kingdom Metazoa; phylum Rotifera; class Eurotatoria; order Philodinida; family Philodinidae; genus Rotaria; species Rotaria sordida. The sequence continues at coordinate 1,236 of CAJNOL010004652.1, forward strand.
TCTACTGAGTTCGTTTTAACCAATGATCTATAGAAAATAACTAAAAAATTTATTTCATCCTATGCGATCATAGCAATACTGTTCAATTTCACTTCTAAAACTTCTTTCACGTTTTTCTCACAATCCGTTTTTTTGCATTAACACTTTCGTATTTCCCAAATTCTTTCGCCATTTTTAACGCTAGAGAGCTCGGGTTAGTTTCAAAATGAAAAGAATGATTAGCTCTACAGCTCAACACGGCCGAAATTTTAGATTTTATCTTTATTGTCTCATGAGACTCAAATATACTGCAATACACACCCCATCACTACCATACTTTATAAGATAAGCTTCAATAAAAAGAAATGAAAAACGAAAATTAAAATTCGGGCTCTGTTAAGTTGTAGTGCTAAGTCTTTACTATGTTTTAAAACCAACCCGAGCTTCCTAGCATTTGAGATAGCAGCAGGATTTGGGAAACGCCGACCCCTCCATTTTGATCAGTGGTCTTCAGGTAAAACTTCGTAGACTTAATATTTTGAGCTGAAATTTTTACTATAAGCTACCTAGAATGAGATACACCTTTTCTGAAAATTTCAGGAAGATTGGATGATCAGAAGCAAAAATAGAAATTAGGGTCTGGGAGGGGGCCTTAAGCCCCCCCCCCCCCCCCTCAGGAAAGTCAATTTTGATCAAATTTATCGATTTTGTGATTTATAACTCATTACACTCTAAAAAAAAATAGGTATTCTCGGAAACCGACGAAAAAAGGTTTTCGAATCCTCGGATACCCTTTCATGGGTTTTCGAAGGCTCGGAAACCCATTTTTCGCCCTCGGAAACCCTTAAAAGGTTTCCGATAGTAACAATCTCGGAAACCAAAAAGGGTTCCCGAGCCTTCGGAAACTCTTTCAACGGTTTTCGAACTTTGGAAACCCTTTTTGGTTTCCGAGATTGTTACTATCGGAAACCTTTTAAGGGTTTCCGAGAGCGAAAAATGGGTTTCCAAGTCTTCGGAAACCTATGAAAGGGTATCCGAGAGTAAGAAATAGGTTTCCGAATCCTCGGAAACCTTTTTTCGTCGGTTTCCGAGAATACCTATTTTTTTTTGAGTGTAGTCGACGAATTTTCAATACGAATATCTCATCAGGATGTTAGAAAGCTATCGTTTTAGAAATAGAGCTAAGCAATGACCTTCATACTGCAGAAGGGCTCGGTTCGGGTTTTTTTGCACAATCAACCGAATCGAACCAAACCATAACCATCTTTGCCTCATAGTCTGACTGAATCACTTTTGACTTGAGTTTAATCAGAGTTCTATCAAATTATTCGTATCCGAAATGTCAGAACTGCTTCAAACGACAATGCTGCTACCGATTTCCTTCTTTCTCAAGTTACACTTGGAATTCATACACTACGATTTTGCAGATGGATTAAGAAGTTAAGTTTAAAAACAAACGGTAGTTTTCACGTACTAGACGGTTTTATGGAAACTGTGTTCTAACAATGTTATCTTAAAGAACACAAAATTGTGAACAATTAGGCTTTTCTAATGACTGTAAGTTTTTAAAAGGAAGGTCGCAGAGAGCACGACAATCTGTGAATTTGCTCAGAATTTTGGGCTCTTGTGTATAACACTATTAGAAAACGGTTCCAACAAAGCCCTCAGGTACTTGAAACCTCCCGTATTATAGTTATCTAGGAATCTTAATTCTTCAATCTATCTATACAATCTTCACTCAAAATGAAAATAGAAAATACATTGTTCTTATAATTTTGAGAAGTACTTCAGTGTTGAGAGACTTCATTCCAATTTCTTGATAATAGTTTCGTCGGATTTGATTCTATTTTTAGAAGGGTGTGGGGTTTAAAAAGGAACGATATCCACACCCACACTCACACTCACACTCACACTCACACCCACACCCACACCCTCACCCTCACACCCACAATTACACCCACACCCACACCTACACTCACACTCAAACCCACACCACCACCCATACCCACACTCAAACCCACGCCACCACCCACACCCACACTCACACTCAAACCCACACCACCACCCACACCCACACTCAAACCCACATCCACACTCACACCCACCCACCCACACACCCACACCCTTGTTAAATTGTACTTTTCTTTCTAAAATGAATTTTATTTTAGACAACCAGCAACTAACAGGTAAAATAGCATTGAATCCCTTTCTTTTTTGCTAGAAAAACATGGTAAAATTTTTTTCAATCCATGTGCCTATTCTTTTAGCAATGCATCAAGAGAATTTTCATCAAGAAATGCAATCCCGGAGAACCGGTGAGCTCTTTTAATTTCTTAAAATAAAATTTCCTGTGTGAATCACTTGTTTTTATTTATATTTATATTAATGAACTGATCTTTGAAATTCATATGATTTCTATTGTCATTTAGACCAAAGCTACTTTCAAAATATACTAATATGACGGCTCAAGATATTGAAGCCGTCCGTGTTGAATATCAAGTTAGTAATAATAGCAATAAAATTAATACTGGTTTCATTATATTAGCAATTACAGTTTTTTATTCAAAGATTCTTCATTGATGTTTTTCAGAAACCAGAAGATTACCTTTTTTTTTCAAAATATAACATTATTTACTTTCGAGTAATTAATATGTTAGATAAGTAAACCTCGACGTAGAATCTTTGATACAATGAAAAATAAACTCTTAATGGTTGACACTATGAAATTCACATACATTTTTCTCTAATCGTTACTATATTCAAGCATTGATTATAGGAATTGGAGAGCAGATCGCCACAAAATCATCAGTCAAGCGATGAATCTGACTATGCTGAATTCGATCGATACCAAAATATCAATGCTCGAGGAGCTTGTATGTCTACTGAAAACTTGATTTTTGAAAATATAATTCATATACTATTTTAGGGGATGCAACTGCTGTTCGATTAACTGATCCTCGTCGCATTTCTAATTATATTAATGCAAATGAAGTTAATGTAATATAGATTAATTTAAAATGTTTGAAACAACATGTATATCATTTAAAATAGGGATTATGTGGCAAAAATCGATATATAGCTTGCCAAGGTCCATTGGAAATAACGTGCGAAGATTTTTGGGATATGATTATTCAATATAGTGTGAAGAAGATTGTCATGTTAACGAAATTTGAAGAACATAATCAAAATAATACTTCAAAAAAAGTAGTGATTGTCTTTATTTTGAAGATGAAGAGAAAAAATTTTTTTTTTCATACTTTCGTTTAGTTAAAGTGCTATCGTTATTTTCCTGAAAGCAGCAACCAAAAGCTTAAGTTTAACAGACTATCTGTTCAAAGAATAGGTTTTGAATACAATCAAGATTTAGGTCTGGAAATTCGTACTTTACGTATTGAAGATGTATTTATGATATTTTATCTATAATGACTTTCTAAATTAGATTTAAATTTAAGACTACCGACAAATATGATGTCTTTCATTATTATTTTATTGGTTGGCCAGATTTTGGTGTTATTAAAGCGAGAAAGTTACTTGAACTTATTAAATTTATTAATAATCATAGAAAAGATGAGACTGCTACATTAGAAAAAACGCAACAGAATTCATTGATTCCTACAGTTGTTCATTGCAGGTTAGAGTTTAGGTGCCAATAGGCTATAAGAAAATCATATTGATGATAGTTTTTATTATATTTCAGTGGCGGTGTTGGTCGTACAGGTACTTATATTGCAGTAGATATTATAATGCGTTTAATTGATCAATCAAAGGATAATCTTTCTCAAATGAAACTTGATGTTATGGGTATTGTTGATCGGTTAAGACAAGATAGAGGGAAAATGGTACAAACTTTGGTAATTAGAAACTTTGATGCTTTTGTCAATTATACGTTTTTATTACGTTATAGGATCAATATTTGTTAGTCAATTTTTGTGTAAAAAAATATTTACAACTAACTAATCAGATCAATAATGGTAAGTGATATTGATGAGTTCGCATAATTGAAATTTTTTAGCAAGATTTTTTTCGATTTTTCACTGTTTCGTTCATTGTAATACGTATCTTAGTAATCATTAGCAATTGATTTTGTGCCATTCCAATATATATGAAATATTTGCCTCCGATTCTGATTGGATTGAGACCATATTAATGTTCTGTTTATGGTGTTCCAAAAAGTACGTCGTCTCATCTAATGAGATATTACGCAGGATGTTGGACGTCCTTTTGTACAACACTTCTTGCTCTCGCTCGAGCATCGAGTGGCTCGTTCTTTACTATTTCTACTCTTTCCTTTTCCATTCCTTCTTCCTCCGTTTTCTCCTATTGGTGTCTTCCATTTTTCTCTCTTTCTTTTCTATCTATTTCTTTCCCTCTCTCTTCCCTGTTTTTCTCTCCTCCTGTCTCTTCCCTATTTCTCTCTCCTTCTCTCTCTATCTTTTTCTCTCTCTATATATATATATATGTCTCTGAGTCAAATGGAGTCAGTTGAGTTATAGTCATTTCTTGAATAGTTACAGTCGGTGACAGACAGTAACTATCATTTGTTAAACGAGCTCATTGGTGAACTACAGAGTGCGTAAAAATGTTTTTCCAGGGGGGTAACTCTACGACAACAAATAGTAACCATAATGAATTTTGTACTAAATGAAAGCACGGGAAAAATAGAATATTCTGATGCTAAATTGTGAGGGTTCTGAATTTTTTTTTATAACAAACATAACAAATCTCTGAAAAAACGATGCCAAAAGTAGTCTTTCAGGAGCCGTAACTCTATGATTTCACACAATAACCATGATAGATTTTGTACCAAATGAAAGCGCGGAAAAAATGTGCTATCCTGATGCTAAATTGTGAGGATTCTGAAAACTCTTTCATAACGAACATAATTTATCTTTAGAATTTCGAGCTATTTCACTATGAAGAAGTTTATTGCTGAAGCAGTTCGAAGTAAATCTGATTGGAAGCGATCGATAGCATCAAAAGCATTTATTTTTCAAAACTGATTAGTGAAATCAATAATCAGTGTGACCTCCATTTGCATTCCTCACTGCCTGAAGATGGGACGGATACGAACATAAAAGAGTTTCAAATAGTTCCACATTTGATTCCATGTTAGTCAGAACATCTATGAGATGCTTTTTTAATGTCTCTTGCTTACAACGATTCTCCACGGTTTCCGATAATATTTTTCGCTCAACTTCATCTTAAATTAGTGTTCCAACATGTTCAGCGACATTCAGATCAGGTGAATTGCCCGGCCATGTGTCATTACCTCAAAAAGTGATATCACTCTCTTTAAGCAAATGTTGGGTCATATTTGCACGCACGCATGGTGCTTTGTCATGGACAAATATCACTTGATCAGGATCGATTACATTTTCTTCGTCTTTGAGAAATGGAAACACATGCTGCATCAAAATAACGTCACAGAAATATTGACCAGTCCAAGATTCACCCTTTTCTTTCATTACCCAATGCAGCTTTTTTGCCGTGAAAATGATAAAAATACCGATACATAATTGGTTTTTTACCATCTCACGATACCTTTCATCATCTTCAATATCTTCAATACTTCTTGCCCAAACTCTATCATCTTGATAATTTGGCCTGCGAATAGTCCAAACATAAAATTCATCCGAGGGTGCGAGATGAAGAAAATCTTCTTGAGTCCAATCTCTTAGCCAATCACAAAACCCCAATCGGTCCGAAATATGGGTTTCTGTTTTTAAGGGTTTTGGAATAACATGAAATGATTTCAATCCATCCCTATGGCGGTAATTATCGATTGTTTTTGGTGTAACATACTCTTTGTATTTTGCTGCAATCTCTTTGACCAAAGCATAAGAACTTCTTTTTTGCTTACCAGTTGCACTGAGAATGAGATTTTGACTGGCATCTGATAATTTCAGTTTTCGACCACACTCGGAATAATCAGCGAAGCAATCATCGCACGATCTCTCCCACCACTCTGTGGCAAATCGCGTACTACGATGAATTTTTTCTGCAATCCACTGGCGATTAATGAATGTTGCACCCCCATCTCGAGCCTCACGAAAAGCGATACATTTGATTCTGTCGAAGATTCTTTGCTGTTCTAAATCGTAGGTACCAGCCATTTCCAACCAATTAAATTAACTTCAGCCACCAAAAGAATCGATTGCTTTTGTGTATCCACCTTATATACCACGAAATAACTTTGTGCTGTTGCCGAAGGTCGTGCAATTTTTATTCTTAGACAGATAGAAAAGAAAAATACCATTTGATGAGGGAATCGAAACGTGTTTGCAGAACGAAAAGATATTCAACAGAGAATAGATAACGAGTACTGCTACACGTTTTCTCTCATTTTACTGGCATACCATCATTCATATTCAGAAGTGGAAGATAAAAAGGTGAGAGAACGAACAAGAATGATATCATCTTATGTGCTGGACAAAGTTAAATCATTTGCACAGTGGTACTTATATAAATTTGTGTGGCAAAAAGCACATTTCTTACCTGAAAACTCATTATCGATACATGATCACGATGATCCTATGCAAATTTTCAAAAATAAATTATGTTTGTTATAAAAAATTTTTCAGAACCCTCACAATTTAGCATCAGAATATTCCATTTTTTCCGTGCTTTCATTTAGTACAGAATTCATTATGGTTACTATTTGTTACCGTAGAGTTACTCCCCTGAAAAAATATTTTTACGCACCCTGTACAGTATAGATAGAGGAACACTATAGAATTATAATGGTAAATATCTGGCCAATCTATATCAGTCTATAGTATATAAAAAAAAACAAGAGAACATATCATGAAATAAAAATGTATACAAAAAGAAAAAATCAAATTTTAACTCGGACTTTTAATTAATCGGACTATAGTCAGTTAGTTTAAAAGTCAATGCTTACAATATTTCGACTTTTCAAAACATAGAATATTGTTTTTTTGCAAGGTGATAATACGTTTTACTTATGAGACAGGAATATTCAGGCATTAAACCTGACTACTATTCGTTTTGAAAATTTGTTCTGTGTGCACGAATATAGTTCGTTTTCATTGCTTCTTATTATTCTATTCGATAACAAGTGAAAATTATTAATGGAACGCTACATGTGTAGTTTTCTTAATTAACAATGGGTGAAATTTCTTTATAGTGAAGTCAAAACAATAGAATGAATGAAAAAAGATCGAAAAGAAAAAATATCAAATGTAAAGAATAGAATGAGAAAGATATTAATTATCAGAAATCGCTTGAATACAACGTTAGATTTGATACTATATATTCAGTTTACAAAAATGGTGATATTGATGCTAATGAGCTTTTCGATGGGTTATCTAAGTTATTACTAAAAATATTGCTTATAAAAAATGAATCATCATCACTCTATGTTTAGTGACATTTGATCCAGATGTATGTTATGAATTTTCCAGTTCATTTTCTTTACTCAATAAATTTTCTATCGATGCTTTGATTATTAATTATAATGAAAATGAACTTAATTTTTTAATTCGAGATCTTACATAAGGAAAATTAGCATTAAATTCTGCATTGCATAGTGATATTTTCAAAAAAGGATCGTTCAGCAAAAACAGGGGGATTGATCCAAAATACTGGATCTGGAATATTCTTTCGACGGTAATCCCAGCTGGTATTTGCTCACGGGCTTGGATTAGGTTTTCAGTTAGTTCGGTTAAGTGCGAAATTCAATTCTGCACCGATTGGTCATATTTTTGAAGGGATGTCATAGGACAAAGCCGGGCGTCCGATCCTAAATACTGGATCTGGGTCCGTCTTCCAACGGTAATCCCTGCTGACACTCGCTCATGAACTTGTGTTGAATTACTGATTAGTTGGGTTAGATGCAGACCTCGATTCTGCGTCGAATAGTAATGTTTTTAAGAGGGATCATCGAGCAAAACCTGGGAGTTTGGCTCGAAATACTGGGTCTGGGATCCTCTTCCAACAGTAATCCGTGCTCATTTTCGCTCGGAAGCTTGGATTGGATTTCTATTTGATTTGGTTACATGTTGAATTCGACTATGCATTGAATGATGATATTTTCTGGAGAGGAGGTTACTCTAAATGAGGAATAGTTTGCAAATAATATTATTGTGGAATACTGATACGAATACTGAAAGTTTCCTTGGAACCATATCTGTCAGTATTTGACAGCTCAATGAATGTTTGAGGTTTCATGTGGCATACCAAGTACGATATTCAGTATGTAAGAGAAATATTTGCGAAAACAGTCTTTCGCATATGCAGACTAACTATCTTTTTTATAGCTCTTCTTATATTTCTTTGAAAATCTTTGTAACGTACTTGAGCTGTTCGGTGCAATACATCAAAACAATTCGATAAGAATTTTTCTGCTATTATAGTATCATATCAATGTAAGTATGCTTTGTATCTGAGTTTGCTTGAATGTACGAAAAATGATAATTTAAATATCAAAAAACTTGTACTGTTTTCTATATATCCTTTTTTCAGGAAGAAGAAAATTACGATAACAGGCTATCACAGGCTTTATTATCTATATTAACAATAAAAGATGAGAATTTCTTTTTACAACTACCTGGGTTTCTTTATAAAATAAGATTTGCTTATCTCTAGAACCCAGGCGTAGCTATTTTAGACATCATGAGCGCTCATCCTAAAGAGATAGATATTGATCGATATCCGCGATATTCTGTGAGAGAACGTCAACATTCACTGTTCACGCGGCGTCACTAATGACAAGGTGATCAATCGGCATCAGGAGATATAATGATTACTACAACAAGAATATAAGAAAAAGGCTAAAGTCATCCATCAAAGAATTACGCTGAAGGCAACAGAAAATCATCAGTCACAGGGTTTCCCATACTATCTCCTCCGCATGTTCGTATGTTTTCATACGCTTCTGAAACAGGTTTATCTAACTTAAATCAGCTAAAGCATATCTTGAAAACCGAATAAAAGCACAATCTCCAAAAGTAAACTAATGCAAACTGTTTCTTTGAATACATTGGAGCAACGACGGCAACATAATCAACCCAAATAGCATGAAGATGATTGGAAAATCGCCTATTTCCGATCGAACTCACTTTTTTATTCGATGACTTCCCAGATAAATATCACCATTCGATGCAGAATTGAAGTCTGAATCTGACTCAACTAACTAGAAACCTAACCCTAGTCAATAAATGATTATCAGCAGAGATTAGCATTGGAAGGGTGTTCAAGACCCAGTATTGTGTGCCGAACCTCCAGCTTCTGTTTCATGACCGCCCTCGAAAATATGACCAATCGATGTAGAATTAAATTCTGCATCTAGCCCAAGCAAGACGACACTGAACCCAGGTCCAGAAGCGAATATCAGCATGAAAAACTCGAATCTGCCGCTAACTTTTCTTACATCTTCTTCAACTAGGTGAATCCACAAAAGCATTTTCTGATAAAGATCGGGCGGCACACCATCGTCAATGTGGTCAGAGGCATGAGAACATGGACGAGTACTCGGAAGCACTTTCACATTACGAAACAGCACTTGATATCGACCAGAAAGCTCTTCCTCCGAATCACCCCGTCTTGGCTTCTAACTACAACAACATCGGTGCGGTGTATCAAAAAATGAGAGAATACTCGAAAGCACTTTCATCGTGCGAACGAGCACTTGAAATTCAAAATATAGCTCTCCCTCCAAATCATCCCTCCTTGGCTGATTCCTACAACAACATCGGTATGGTGTATAATAAAATGGGCGAGTACTCAAAAGCACTTTCATCGCACAAACGATCACTTGAAATAAAAAAAACAGCTCTTCCTCCGAATCATCCCCACTTGGCTTCTTCCTACGGCAACATCGGTTTGGTGTATGAAAACATGCGCGACTACTCCGAAGCACTTTTATCTCTTGAAAAAACATGTGAGATCTTCGAGAAATCACTTCCACCAACAGATCCGCGGGTCGCACAATCAAAAAGAGACGTTGAACGTGTGAAAAAGAAAATGTAATTGTTTTTTTTAAACGAGAAAATAAATTGGCCTTCTTGAGCATGTTTGGCTCGTCGAAGCGCACCAGCTGCAACAAATTTCACGCACGCGCGACCAGGGATACCCTCCGTATTCTGTTGGGTTGTACAGTGGACAAAGCCGGCAATGATAAGGCAAACATACATTTATGTATGTATGACTAGCACATCCATGATCATCATTTTCGGAAAGACGATGATTAGATGGACGCTTCTAGTCATACATACATAGATGTATGTTATGAAGGCCTACTATTTGCACACCTGTACGGGTTACCAACAGGACGTCGGATATCCCTAGGAAGGTTAATTTGATTTAGAGCCAACCTCGAAAGCTCCGTTTGTTTTAAATTTTTGTTCTTCTGTTACGAAGAACGAGAAGAAGCAGAAATGGAAGGAAGAAAAGGTAAAAAAAGATAGACAGACGCGGGAAAAGACGACGTCGACATTTACGGAGTGATAATAATACGCAGTACATGATAACAACCATAGGCGGCGCAGGAGTTTTTGGATACGCTGAATCTCAGTTTCAGAGCATGGGACCCAGATGAAATTTATGGAGGGTGATATTGAGCCTAAATGGCGAGTTTTATTCAAAAAATTTTTGCGATTGAAGTTTGCGAAAAAATTTTTAGAAATCTTATTGCTACCCCTAAAAAGTTTTTTGCTTTTTTGTAGTATTCCATTTTTTAAAATTCAGTCGTAATCTACATCGAATTTCATCGACAAATTTCAAATTTCACCTAAAAATATGCATCCGTTTAGGAGTTATAACATTTTGAATTTTTGTTAAAATTGTTAAGCCATCTCTCAAAGATTCAAAATGTTATAACTCCTGAACGGATGCATATTTTTAGGTGAAATTTGAAATCTGTCGATGAAATTCGATGTAGATTACGACTGAATTTTAAAAAATGGAATACTACAAAAAAGCAAAAAACTTTTTAGGGGTAGCAATAAGATTTTTAAAAATTTTTTCGCAAACTTCAATCGCAAAAATTTTTTGAACAAAACTCATCATTTAGGCTCAATATCACCCTCCATAAATTTCATCTGGGTCCCATGCTCTGAAACTGAGATTCAGCGTATCCAAAAACTCTGCGCCGCCTATGATAACAACAACCGGTTTGTGTCGATATGAAAAAAAATCGAGCGCACGACATCTTTGTCGTCTTTAAATATTTCGTGTTCAATTCATTTTGAATGTGTAAGAACAAGTTGAATGTCGTGCGCTCGATATTCAAGCAAATGAATGATGATCGAATAAAACAGAAGAAAGAAAAAAAAAGAAAATTTCAATTTAAGGATGTAGATGAGCGTCATTTCGTTTTTTCTTTATAAATATTGAATTTTATTTTGTAAAATTATATATCTCATATATTTGGAACGGATGAAATCGATCGAAAAGAAAAATATCGATAATAATGATAGCAAGCTGTTGTCTTGCTCCAATCTTTTAAAAATTCTTCATCTCCTTAGCTCATACTAGTGTTGATGTTCACCTATCTAATTACAGTATCTATATTTATGCCTATGTGTACAAATAAGATTCAGTTTAATTTCAGGTACTTTTTCGTTTAAGTTATATAAAGAAATAAATAAGTATTCGTAAATATATTTGTTATTTATATATACAATATTTTTTTGCCAATGATAAGCTATATACCAATATGTATGATTATTTTCGTATCAGATTCAGGATCACTAATAAAGTCTTTCGAAGTATGAGAGAGAGTTGATATTTTTTGTTTCTATCTCCATAGTTTGTTTTTCATCTCTAAAGTTAGGATGCGCAAGCATAAGGATTATCCTAAAATTGGAAAGTATATAAATTAGTAACCTAGTTTGTATTTTAACTTACAGCTCCAAAGTTTGTTTTTGTTCTCTAGAGTAAGAATATCTAAGCAAAAAATTATTCTAACATTAGCAAAGATTTTTTGTTAAAATGAAAATTAAGCTCCATAATTCGTTCTGCATCGCAAAAGTTAGGATATTCAAGTATAAGAATTATCCGAAAACTGGTAATTATAAAATGATTGAGTTTGGATTTTAACTTACAGCTCTAAAGTTTGTTTTTGTTCTCTAGAGTAAGAATATCTAAGCAAAAAATTATTCTAACATTAGTGAAGCTTTTTCTCTCAAAATGAACTCACATGTACATGGTTTGTTTTTCATCTCTAAGGTTAGAGTTCTCAAGCAAAACACTTATCCTAAAGTTGGTAACCATGCAACTATTCAATTTTTATTTTGATTTACAGCTGTAAAGTTTATTTTGGTTATCTAACGTTAGGATTCTTAAGCAGAATTTATTCTATAGTTAGTAATTATATATTTTTTTGTGAGGATTTCAACTTATTATTCTTTAGTTTCTCTTTTCTTCTCTCTCGAGGATAAAATGCTCAAAGTAAAAAGTTATTCCAAGCTTAGTGATAATTTTTTTTTCTCATGTATAAGATACATTTTGGATGTCTATCGATTTTTTTCTTCTGTTCATTCAGAGAGTGTGATCATGAATCCAACGGAAAAAAAATAATCATATAACTTACATATATTGAATAGAATAAAACAGATCACTTTATTAAGAGTCCAACAATTGTAGAAGAAAAGAAAAAAAAAAGGAATAGTTTATAAAATATGTCATTTTTAAATGAAATAATATTCGCGCTTTTTATCTAAATTAATATTTGGTAATAATTGTGCATGTCGTACTTTTTTGAAAATGCTCAGGGAAAAATGAAATGATAATAATAGTGAGAAAAATTGATTAGGTATATGAGATAAGGAAAAGATTCGAGAGAAATTAATGAATCTGAGACAGGATATTTTATTTGATAATAAAATTGAATATTAATCAATAACACGGCGTAATCTAGAACTTTTTATGTTTTTTACTGTCGATGACATCCTCCTTCGAGATGATTATTAGTACGTGATCGAATACAAAAACAACTGACGTGATTCCATAAAACAATGAAAAACTTTGAGCTGTTTGTGTATGTTCATCGAAAATATAATACAAATGGACTAAATAAAGAATTTTCTAAACGTGATTGCCTATAATTAGCACGAATCATTGACGTGCAAGATGTGCTGGTATCAAGGATAACGCAATTAAATTTGCAATATATCTTTTACTGTCTTTTTCACGTGCATAAAATTGATGTCGTTTATATTAGCCAATATTGTCTTACGAGGGAACCTATTCAACTGTCCAATCGCTTTTGAGTTCGAACTCAGTTTGAAAGATAGACCCCAGTGAGGTATGAAAAGCCCCAAAAGGATAAGTGCCCATAGGCCTTCTGTCCAGAGTTATAGGCA
>CAJNOL010004653.1:0-14538 GCA_905250125.1 Rotaria sordida
ATTAGTACAAATCGTTCGGTTCTTCATACACCTTTCCGGTATTTCCCAACATCTTGAAAATTGATCGAACAGATTAAAATCAAATTACTCCTGAAATAATCAAGAATAATCGATGTAGTAAATTATTTTTTCAATCGATTTTAATCGCATTATCGTACAAAATGCGGGGAGTTTCATAGAAAAAATTAGGTTAGTAGATGAATAATCAAAAAGAATCTTGATTTTCTCAGGACTATTTTGTACTGCATAAGAGACGCTGTTTTTGGACAGTAAAAAAGACTGGTTGATAACTAAAGAAATGTCACATGTGTATAATCGTTGATTAAACAGCTCGTTTTTTTATCACTCATTATCACATGAGGATAGAAAAAAAAGGTGAAAAGGAATATTTAAATGCATACAATGACGTCACTATGAAAATATACACATGATTTTGCTTTATATTGACGACGATATACATCATTGCTCATGAGAAAAAAACGTGCTTTGCTTGCAAAACATGCATCTATCTCTCGCGTCATACATGAAAAAAAAAAAGAAAATATTTTTTTGTCAATTTATCCTTTCTAGGTAAGCAACGAGAGTATAAAATCGAAGCACAACTGTGCGATCATACTATTCGATCACTTTTTTAAACTCATCTACCTTTTTCTCATCAAGCGTCAAAAAACAACAATTACAAATGAAGGTATTTATGCAAATCGTTTGCTTGGTGATCGTTTTCATGTTAATAGAAACGATCTGCATGGCTTCACTGAGATCACGTAAAGATGCAGATGTCGAACGCTTAATACGTTTTATGGCTGCCAAGCTTACTGTTTCTTCGTTTACCATGAACTTCTAAGTCACAGTATCGCTAATAATTAAACCAATCATCTTTGCACAGAATTTAACAAAATATTTGAATAGCGCTTTGATACGACCTATTCGTTCACCTAGTATTCCTCCACGATACAATCAATTACAAATCTTTGCTATCAATAGAACAAAATATTCACGTAGCTGTTTCGTATGAATTATTCCTTGATCAAGTGTTCACTGATTAATTACTCGACTGCCGACTTTCTTTCAAATTCAACAAAGCATCTGCACAGCTGTTTGATGAGATTCATTCCTTGATTCACCGTTCATCAATGATATTATTATCTTCAAATCTTTACTTCGAATTGAACCAAATATCTCAATAGTTGTTTGATCAGAAATATTCCATGATCGGCTGCTCCTCGTTCATACAACGCACAATACATCTTTCTTCGAACTGAAGAAAATATTTGAACAGGCGATTCGTACAAACTGTTCCTTGATCAAGTGCACCTGCGTCGTTTCATCAACTACAAATCTTTCCTTAGAATTGAACAAAATATTTGAATAATTGTTCTTTTGAATGGTTTCTTGATCAAGTGTATCTCGGTCATTTCATCGACTACAAATTCTTCCTCAAAATTGAACAAAATATTTGAACAGTTGCTTAAGATGAACCATTTCTTGATCGTATGTTTCTCTATGATATATTCAACTATAAACTTTTGTAGTGAATTGCGTAAAATATTTGAATAATTCTTATTATAAATTGTTCTTTGATTGAGTGTACCTTAATCATTTCATCAACTACAAATCTTTCCTTAGAATTGAACAAAATATTTGAAGAATTGTTATTATAAATTGTTCCTTGATCGACTAGCCCTGGATCATTCCAGGAACTACAAATCATTCTTAAGAATTGAATAAAATATTTGAATAATTGTTTCATCTGAATTATTTCTTGATCGAATATACCTGGATCATTTCATCAACTACAAATCTTTCCTTGGAATTGAACAAAATATTTGAATAATTGCTGATATACATTGTTTTCTGATCGAGTGTACCGCGATCATTTCATCAACTACAAATCTTTCCTTAGATTTGAACAAAATAGTTGAATAATTATTCTTATAAATTGTATTTTAATCAAGTGTACCTGAATCATTTCATCAACCACAAATCTTTGCTTAGAATTCAACAAAATATTTGAAGAATTGTTTTATCTCAATTATTTCTTGATCGAGTGTACCTGGATCATTTCATTAATTACAAATCTGTCCTTAGAATTGAACAAAATATTTGAATAATTGCTATTATAAATTGTTTCTTGATTGAGTGTACCTGGGTCATTGCATCAACTACAAATTGTTCCTTAGAAATAAAAAAAATATTTGAATAATTGTTTGATCCGAATTATTCCTTGATCGAGTGTACCTGAGTCATTCCATCAGCTACAAAGCTTTCCTTAGAATTGAACAAAATATTCGAATAATTGTTGATATACATTGTTTCTTCATCGAGTGTACCTCGATCATTTCATCAACGACAAATCTTTTCCTTGAATTAAACAAAACATTTGAATAATTGTTCCTATAGATTGTTTCTTGATTGAGTGTACGTCGATTATTTCATCAACTACAAATCTTTCCTTAGAATTGAACAAAATATTTGAATAATTGTTTTTTCTAGATTATTTCTTGATCGAGTGTACCTAGATCATTTCATCAACTACAAATCTTTGCTTGAAATTCAACAAAATATTCGAGTAATTGTTGATATACATTGTTTCTTGATCGAATGTACCTGAATCATTTTATCAACTACAAATCCTTCCTTAGAATTGAACAAAATATTCGAATAATTGTTTGATATACATTGTTCCTTGATCGAATGTACTTGAATCATTTTATCAACTACAAATGCTTCCTTAGAATTGAACAAAATATTCGAATAATTGTTTGATATACATTATTCCTTGATCGAATGTACTTGAATCATTTTATCAACCACAAATCTTTCCTTAGAATTGAACAAAATATTTGAATAATTGTTCCTATAAATTGTTTCGTGATCGAGTGTATCTAGATCATTTTATCAACTGCAGATCTTTGCGTAGAATTGAACAAAATATTTGAATAATTGTTTCGTCTGAATTATTTCTTTATTGAGTGTACCGGAATCATTTCATCAACTACAAATCATTCCTTAGAATTGAACAAAATATTTGAATAATTGTTTGATCTGAATTATTTCTTGGTCGAGTGTACCTGGGTCATTTCATCAACTACAAATCTTTCCTTAGATTTGAACAAAATATTTGAATAATTGTCCCTATAAATTGTTTCGTGATCGAGTGTATCTAGATCATTTTATCAGCTGCAGATCTTTGCGTAGAATTGAACAAAATATTTGAATAATTGTTTCATCTGAATTATTTCTTTATTGAGTGTACCTGAATCATTTCATCAACTACAAATTATTCCTTAGAATTGAACAAAATATTTGAATAATTGTTCCTATAAATTGTTTCGTGATCGAGTGTATCTAGATCATTTTATCAACTGCAAATCTTTGCGTAGAATTGAATAAAATATTTGAATAATTCTGTTATCTGAATTATTTCTTTACTGAGTGTACCTGAGTCATTTTGTCAACTACAAATCTTTTCCTCGAATTAAATAAAACATTTGAATAATTGTTCCTATAGATTGTTTCTTGATTGAGTGTACCTAAGTCATTTCACCAACTACCAATCATTCCTTAGAATTGAACAAAATATTTGAATAATCATTTCATCTGAATTATTTCTTTATTGAGTGTACCTGAATCATTTCATCAACTGCAAATCTTTGCTTAGAATTGAACAAAATATTTGAACAGTTTTTTCATATGGATTATTTTTCGATCGTGCGTTTCCGAAAGATGGTGTTAATTGAAAGTCTCTGTATTGAGTGGAAGACAATATTTGAATGTTTGTTATAGTTAGTTCTTGATGTTTAGCATGTTTCAAATAGCAAACATGCATCAATCGTTTCTTTGAAGCGAGAAGCATATTTGAATAGGATGTTTAAATCAGGTATGTTGCAAAGATTTAGTGTTGATTTTAATCCCGTAGGGATTATACTAAGTACTTTATTTTCTTTGTAGGATGGATGACACAAAAGCAGCATCACACGTTCACAACTGAAACAATGTCATTCATCATCAAAACTCATAAACAATTTGTACTAGCTAGTTTTCTTCGCTCTTCTTTTTTCTTCATTTATATTCTCGTCATCTCTCTTCTTTTCCCTTCTTATATAGCTAGTAGTTCTTTTCTTTTTACGTTTTTTCTAATATGTATCATTATTTATTTCAATAAAAACTATATAAAACATATTTTACGCGTACAGATAATATATCGGGTGTCATAAAAGTTTTGCAACATTTTGTGTTTTGGATATAAGTCAGTTTAGAGAAAAGATAAAATCTTGAATTTAATGTTGGAAGATCAGCAATATAATTCTCTACAAACTTGTATTTAGCTTAATTTGAAATAATAGACTTCAACATTATTATGGATCAAATAATATGATCATAGGAATTTCATCTACTTCCCACACGCTTTTTTATTAAATTATTTTTCCCATGTGGACGTATATTTCGTTTTTAAAAAAGTTGACTGTCAGATGGCTCTCGAAAGGTTCGGTCGATTGCTTATATAAATAACATTCAGTCTTTCTAGTAGACAGATTTTTTCGCAAAGCAATATTTTGAGAATCACAAAATTCCCTCTCAATTATCCATTTCGAGAAAAGCACCTCTTAAAGACGTGTTCGTTGACCAACCGAGTACATTTTTACAATACTTTGTAAAAAAACGGACTTCTCTTTTTACCTGAGGTTCAAAAAACATTTTTATAAAACAGTTCAATCGGCAGCAGAATCTGAATGTTGCCAATGGTGCCACTTTTGCAACAGCATACGTAACAGATCATTTTTATTAGGCCCAAATAGATTCTAATCGAACACAGGCAATTTATTTTAAAAGGGCATTGATATGTGATAGTATTGTTGATAATTAGTTTTTTAAGCGCCTGTTTATAACACGAGATGGTCAGACAATGTGTGGTCAAAAAAACATGTGAGAATTAGATGCAATTCATATAATCATATTATTTGATCCATAACAATGTTGAAGTCTATTATTTCAAATTAAGCTAAATACAAGTTTATAGAGAATTATATTGCACATCTTTCAAAATTAAATTCAAGATTTTATCTTTTGTCTAAACTGAGCTATATCCAAAACACAAAATGTTGCAAAACTTTTGTGACATCCGGTATGTACAGCTAATGCATCAAAAACGAATCCGATATTGCATAAATAAGTATTCTATTCAAGAAGAAAATGCTTCATTCCATTAAAATAATGAAAAAAGGTATAGACCAATAATAGAAAATGAAAAAATTTCTTTTTCTTTTGTTAAATTTTGGTTCATATTGTTGCGATCATCATCAGCACAATTCATAAAACATAAATCGATTTTACCACCATCAACTCAACCAGAAAATAAATCACAATTTATAACGGTAATAATAGTTGGAGTTTTGATCGTTCATATAGAATAAACAAATGTATCTCTAAATAGAACAATGAATCATCATGTTAAATAGTTGCTGTGATGCGTACATTTTATGAATCAAAACGTGAATTTTTATTAACACAAATAATGTACGTGCAGTAATAGCATCAAAAAAAAATACGATATTGAATACACGAGTATTTTATTCAAGAAGAAAATTCTTGATCTCATTATCATAATGAAAAAGACATAGATGAATAATAATAGATCAAAAGAAAAAAAATGTTGTCTTTGTTTGTTGGGTTGATCTAGTTGATGTGATTATAACTGTTCAGATGCTGCTCGCAACAATAAGAACGAAAGTTCAACAAAATAAATATCAAAAAAAAAATTTCTTCCATCTTGTTTTTATTTATCTATGCTTCTTTTTATTGTTATAGCGTAATCAAAAAATTTTCTTTTTGAATAATATACTTATTTATTGAAAATTGTATATTTTTTTTTGATACTATTATTCCACATATACTATTGATATTAATAAAAATTCATGTTTTCATTCATTACATGTGTCTATTATAGGAGTTATTAAAGGGTGTGGATGTGGATGGGTGTGGGTGTCGGTGTCTTCTCTCACGTTCATATCCACACCCACACCCTTTTTTCACTTTGCATCCTAAACCTTGTCACAAACTTATTTATTAGATTGCTTTTCGTCAGACACACGACAATCATTTTTTTTTGTTTCATAGAAAAAAGCTTGTCAACGTAACTTCGATGGAGCTAAAATGTTGAACTCATATTAGAATACTACACTAACAAATAAGAAAGCCCTTTATCGCAATCTCTACAGATGAACATCAAGATGCTTATTATTTTATTCACAATCCGCTAGGAGATTTAGGGAGCATTATCTTCAAATGGCTGTGACCATCTATAAACGGGATCAATATACCGCATTAAGAGAGAGAAAAGAAGATTTTTGACTTCAGGATTTGAAATCAATTAAAAAATCCAAATTCCTTAAAGCCCCAGCAGTTTCAGGCCCAAAAAAACATAATGCGAAAGTCCAAAAATTCTGAATAAACTCGTGTTTCTATCTTATTATACAATACAATAATTGTGGTTAGAAAACCTATTTTCAAGTAGTTCTATCTGTAAGGAAGATGTTCCGGCGGGTGTGCAGTGTGTTATTTTGAATATAAGCTTATACATATGGATAATATTGATTCTATTTTGGTGAAGAGAAGAAATGCGACAGTGTTAGAAGACTTATGGGTTGAATTCGTCTGCAAGATTTTCGTTGTATTTTGCTTCGTACGATCTTCTTCGTGTAGTCGAAAATCCCTACTGGTAACTTTTCTTCATCATCTCTGGACAGAAACTTTGTTTCTCGAATAACTAAGAAATGAGTCGAGAAGGGTATTACCAGTATCAAACATCAATTCTTCTTATTCGCCAATCGAAAATTGTTTTTCTTCATCTATTTGAGCGGTGTGCTTCAGTTGCCGTCCAATAATTTGTAGAGACATGCATCAGTCTATTTTGCCTAACATCATGTTACGCGGTCTAACAATTGAAAGTGTGTCTTGTCGAATCTTCAATGTACTTTTGTGACAGTCATATCTTTTTTTCCTGATCCTCACTCTCTTAATATCAATATTGGCAAGGTGTGATGGTACCAAGAAGAATATTCGAATAAGTTGGCCATTGGCCTTTGTGCATTATTAATTGTATTCTTTTATTTATGGTTCAACGAAAACTTCGAAAATTTTTATAACAATGTAGATTTGTAGAGAATATTTACTCTACAAAACTCCTATATTTAAAATCAAAAATCAAATACAGTTTCCATCGAAGTCAGATTCTTCTGTAATTCTTTACAGGTAGGTATTTGTGTACAGTTTTCTAATGCAATATGAAATAAACGTCCCAGTGCTGTATTTGATTTGAGAAGACTCTCTTCTGTTGGATACTCTTTTTTCACCTTGTTCAATACTGCACTGTTGTGATAGTAAAGAAGTGGTGTCCTTGTTAGATTGATTTTCTTCAATAATTCCTGAGATGAATTTAGTTTTGCTAATGGTTTATAGTGAGTTATAAATTGAATCACAGTTGAACGACCATGATAAATAATTGGATTTGTTAACTTCAATTTCATTAGTTGATGAAATGTTGGTATTGTTATACGACCTCCCATCTCACTCCATCTAAACACATCGCGTGTAATATTATTCGAACTGTTGTACCTCGCATCGAACAACTTATGAGCTTTTTCTATGTACTGACGAAAGAGTAAGTGATCTGCTCGTACAGGTCCAAGGATACCCATACTAATGTTCTCAGCACGATCACTATGTGTAACAATATCGTACTTCTTCAAATGATTGTAATAACTCTTCAATGATCGCAGAGCAATTGCATCGATGTCAAGATAGATACCACCGTATCGTTCAAGAATACGACTACGAAAATAATCTCCACGATGTGCTGAAATGAAATAGCGAGTTGCAGGATGAATGTTGTTTACATAGTGTGGAAATGTTTGTCTCGTAATTAATTTGATTGTAAAATCTTGATGATTATGACAGTATATAGTTTTTAGAGAGAGACAAATATGAGAAGGAAGAGGATGTTCAGGTTCAAGTATATCCCAATACAACCAGATTGGTGATTTATTTTGAAATTCATAGACGTAAGTTTCCTCATTGAGTTTCCACAAACTAGATGGTGTCTTCTTTGATGAGATGAATCTCATACCAGAGTGATAGATGAATAAATAGATGCCCAGACTGAGATTAAGAATGATAAATAATAGTAAGCACTTCCATGCAATTTTTGTGATGCTCATTTTTGTCTTTTTTTTTGTGAAACACGATCTAAAAGGAGTGTTGAAGTATATAGGATAGAAATTTGCCCCCACTCCCTTCTCTACCACAGACCGCGATAGATATTTCAATTAATATCTAATTATTTTCTTACTAATAGCTTCTTAGTAATTAGCTAACTAACTATGAAATTAATTGCTAATTAGTAGCTAGAGGTTGTAGACATTAAAATATTTATCTCATATGACTTAATGAATTATATTTCTTTCTACTTGTATAGTCAATAAAAGTAGACTGAACCGATAGATAGATAAATATTCTTATCTTCTATGGAATCATAGAATTTTTTTTACTTCAAATTAAATGAGTGAATAGTTTTTGAAAGCAACCAACTATGTCCATTATTTATTCTTGATGTTTGATATCAAAAAAAGAGTAATAACATCCATCCGTAAATTTGATCTGTTCATATTATCGAAGATAATAATTAAATAAATAACCTTAACGAATAATTATTAATCAGTTCTAATACCTTCAATATCGGGCTATATGTCCTATATGTTGAACATATACCCCAGGAAAGACATATCATAATGTAGGTAATTAATATAATTAGAAAGAGAGAATGTGTTAGAACTATTTTACTGGAATAAAAGTGATGGTTTGATACGTTTTAATGCATTTGTATATATCAAGTAGAATCAGCATAGAATTTATTGTTTAAATTCGGTTATTATTCTTCTTTTCTGGTAACAATGCGTTTTAATATGATCTTATATTCTGAAAAGAAGTTCCATTAACCAATAGAATCGATATTCTTTTGTTTGGTTGTTACTACAAGATAAAGAGCAATAACACAACAACTATTCAGTCATTCATATTGTTCCTAATTCAATGGATGTACATCCTTTTCATTGAATAGAACAAATAAGTTCATTAAAAAAATCCTGGTTTGCTATTCTATCATACATGTTGTGATGATTTTTATTTAATTTCGTCCATTCACTACTCAGCTTCGTTTTTATGTGTTGATCTTCTCAATAATATATTAGTCAAGTAAGTCAGAAAATCTCATTTCGACAACAAAAATTATCGAAGATTTACATATTTTCTTCTGCTTTTTTTCTCTACTTAAATCATTATATATGATTGCAATAGCAAAACAAATTCCTGGAATAAAATTTAACTATTTCAGTATCAATTACTCTTCCACAATAAGATAAATGTATTTAAAATAATTAATTTATCTTTATAAATGTTTCAAAAGCGCCTGCTTTCTTCTTCAGTGTTTTATGTTAGAACAAAATGACAAATATGCCAGTGTTAATATTTTTTTATCTTATAATAATGGTACGAACGAAGAAACAAGGCAATAATACTGGATGAGATAAGTTCAACTTCATCTTCTTCCGTACCATTATTATAAAAAAAAGATAAAAGAGAAACATATTAATACACACATTTGCCATTTTGTTGTAACATAAAATATTGAAGAAGAGAGCAGATGCTTTCGAAACATTTGTAAAATAAATTCATATTATTGTGAAAGAGTAATTCAAACTGAAATAATTAAATATCCTTCCTATTGAACACAAAAAAGAAATAATATTTATGAGAAATCGTACAAGTGTGTTGAATCTTTATCGAAAAGGTATTGAATTGATAGTAAAAAATAGTAAATGAATGAATAGTTCATCATATAGATAAAAAATTAAGAAAGTTTTCATTCATTTCTTTATCTTTTTCTGTATTGATAGAAATATTTTGATATTTGAATGATTTTTGTGATTGAAATCCCATATGAACTAACATTAACCAAGGTTATATAGGGTAGCAAGAAAAAAAAACATAATTTTCACTTTTTTAAATTCAATATTTGATTTCAGACAATTTTTCAATCTAACTCAATTAAATAAGAACTGTCGTTAGGATTGGTGAAGAGTAGCTACAATCCAAATACCTTAGTGTTAAAAGGAATAGTAAAATGTAGTGTTTACTAATAAATAATCGATTACACATAACATTGATTCATCGAAGACCAGAAACTAAGAATCATAGAATATTGGTGTAGTTTTGTGGAACACGACCTAAAAGAAGTGTTGAAGTGTTTAGGGGTAGAAATTTGGACCCCCCACAGACCGTGACAGGCAGGCTTTGAACCCATCACAGGCCGTGAGAGATAGGTTTTGGACCCATCACAGACCGTGACAGACAAATCCAAACCTCTCACAGACCATGATAGGTACCCTTCATGAGTCTTCACAGCGACTGATAGCCACCTTTAACAGACTATTAAATTTTCTGTATAAGTAACGTCTAATCAGAATATTGATGGAGTATTTCCTTTATGAAATTCTACTCTGTAAATTTAGCAATGGTGGTGGAATATGCCCAGTATACGTAAGAAAGAGCAGTTTTTAGGGGATTAGTAAGAACAAATATATCGTGTTTCACTCATTAATCCCGCAGGGTTTGCGCTAACAGCTATTATTCTATTCCAAAGAATAGATTCATTGCCATATTGATGTAAATAATTGACTAACAGCTTTAGAGTGAAATTCTTTTATAATTTTATTTCACCTTCCAAATAACGAAAAAAGTCATTTAAAAAAATATAATTCCAATGTTGACTCTCTCGTCCGTTCCAAATATAGTATCATATCTTTATTCTTTAGTGTAACAATTTTTTTTACTATTTGGAAGGTAAAATAAAACTTTAAAAAAATTTCACTCTAAAGCTGTTAGTCAATTATTTACATTAATATGGCAATTAATCTACTCTTTGGAAGGGAATAAAGCTACACCAATATTCTATGATCTTTAACTCCTGATCATCGATGAATCGATGTTATGTTTAGCCTATTATTTATTAGTAAACACTACATTTTACTATTCTTTGTAATACTAACGTATTTGAGTTGTAGCTATTCTTCAGTAGTATTAATACGTTGTCTCTATCAATGCAATAAACTCCCAATATTTATAATGGATTAAAACGCTCTCTATTTAACCGCATTGCATACAGTCAAAAATGTCGGAAATTACGACTTATAACACATTTATATGGAAAACACTTTAAAGCGTGCTTCGGAAAACTGTTCTAACGAGGTTGAAATATAGGAAAAAAGGTACTGTTAAAACGCGTTTTATCAGACATTTTTGACTGCATGGGCATCTTCACAGAAAAATGTCAGATGGAAGCTACCTGTCTTCTTCCTTAGACGTCGTTGTGTGGTTCAAAGCATTTCAAGTTGATTTTGACACACAATGCTGGAAGAAGCGAAGCTTTTCACCTTCATTCTCATGGACATGAAGATTTCACTATTGTATCGATAGCATTTTTGTGCTTCTTATCATTAAAATCTTAGTTACATCATGCTGATAATTCATTGGCGTAAAAGTAAGCAAACTAATTATGCAGTATAAAGAAATCGTCAATGAACTGAGATTAATTAAAATAACAAATAATTGTGGAATGCAGACAGTAACGTAAATCAAGAAGACTATTAACTAACAAATATTTATCAATCGATCATTCACAAGAATAGTCGATTATTGGAATCGATTTCAAACCTATCTCAATTGTGTCTAATACGGAGAGCAATATTGACGCTATGTGTGTGTGTTATTTAATAGGCTGATGTGTGGTTTTGGTATTATTCTAATAAATTACTCACCACAATGAAATGAATAAAATTCAATATATAGAGAAAATTGTGTGTTGAGATGCTACTGATTAGGCTTGATGTTGTATATGTAATACTCTTTGCTTGTTTTTTCCAATGATTCTTTTTTTTTACCTTTTCAGTAAGACAGTGTTAATCGTTTTCTTATTGTTTGTTTTTTTTAAACAGATTTCTTTCTGTTTTTTTGTTATGCACTCTATCGCGAATATATTTACATATGATACGCACGTTGTGCATGAAACGATTTGCTTGAATAATTTGTGCACTGTAAACAATGTAAACGAAATAATATTAAAAAGATATCGAAAAACAAAAGAGAGTAGAAAAAAATCAAATATATTTTATTTTGAAATGTGTAGATTATCTTATACTCATATATTAATATATAAATAAAAAGTGTCAAAACAAAAAATTTCAACAGATATTCTCTCATACAGTTGATATCGAGTTATGACAATTATACATATTCATCTTGATATATTTTGAACTTTTTCTTGTTCAAAAAGAAATCCGTTTTAATGATATTAGGACATCAAAAGTGTTAAATAGTTAATAACGGCAATATGTAAATAGGATAAACTCACAATTGTTTACAAATTTACAGTCTAATGTACTGAAGATAATCTCTCTACATAAAGTCCGTGAATTGTAAATAATTCAATAGGAATATTATCATATAAGAGTCTAACAAATTTTTCTAGTCTTTCAACACAAAAATTTTTATTTTCTTTCTACTGAGTAATTGTGTCAATAAAATGGGCTCTCATCCATGTAACCATCAAACACATTTTAGACACAGCTAGGCGCGTTTTTGTTAGAAATCTGCGTCGTTCTGACCTGTCTTCATATCGAAGCATGACGGAAACACATCTAGATACACCGATCACTGTGTTTCTTGAACATGTTTCGAGAACATTCATAGTTTCAGAATACTTTTTAGACTAAACGCATTTTAATTTTTATTCTAGAATGCCTCGGGATGCATTCATGTCATTTTAGACTTCTAATTATGTATTTAATAATTAAAAGAAGTTGTTTCTCTTCTAGTGAATGCTATCTGATCGATAAAACACGTTTCAAAAGATACTTTTATCAAAGCATCGAATTCGTCGAAACGTGTTCGAATGCATTGCTTTTCGAAACGCCGTTGAATATATAGTTAGTTTAGTTAGTGTGAATAAATATTTAAAAAAGGAAGTTGCGTCTGTACGAAAATATGTCCAGCGTCCTGTTTCTTCGTTGGAATATTATTGCGGTTGAAGAAAATATGATGTATCATGATATTAAGTTTAGAAGATAGTAGCTGAAAGCAAAAGATGACTTTTCTAATTCATTTGGATAAACATATTAGCTTTCTATTTAACTGAGTTGAACAAGAATAAAGAGGTAAAGCATACGTCTATGAATGATTCTTTAAAATACATATAATAAGAAGGATGATTTTGATAAATATTTTTTTTAAATTTTCAATTGCTGATGAATGTCTGGTTTTCGTTATTTCTGTGTTTAGTAGTTCGGAATAACACAAATTGATCTAAGTTTATAATAAGATTCTAAGTCGTAGATTATTTACGAAAAGGTACCTATTTTTATTGCAATTAAAATAACTCGATGATATTCTTTTCACTGTCCATATATTCATGCTTTAACTCTTAAAGCGTTCCTAAGTATCTATGAGCTATGCAACTTGACATGTTTGAAAGCATACAAATTGCAACATTTTCGGAAGTCCGGACGCTTTTCGAATGAATAAAAGTATTTTCCATTGTTCCAGTTCTAACAGCATCATAACTGGCTTATACCAATAGATGCGTTTGAACATTTCTGAAATGCAACATTTTTCAGGTATATAAACTCGCTCAAAAACCAAAACGTATATAAATTTATCCATGCTGAAAACACATTAATATGAGCTTTCTGACTTCTCTGTCTTACGATACTGTTATGTGATGAACGCGTTTACTTTATTCTCAAAGAAGTCAAAAAATAAACATCATTATGTCATCGAAATCGAATCGGATTCTAGCATTAAGTTTACAATTCTATCATTACAATTTAATCAAGTTGAGTTTGTTTTAATAGATTGATTATATTAAATAATTAATTCTATCATAATTGACTGTTATTTACACATCTCTTGTTGAAAATTTTAAACTGTTAATAAAATTGTATGCCTCGTTTTACATTACTTTTTAAAAGTTTTAGGATGCGTACGCGGTAGATTATGATCTTAAATCTTTTGTTATAAATGTCATTATATCTTATCTAGGCAAACGAATAAATTCTATCAATATATTACTTTTATTTTCAACTATTTCATTTTATCTAAATTTTTCAAGCACTCTTCCAAATAGACTTGTTAGTTTATCTTTCATATGGCTATTTATAACGAAGAATGCATGAAAATAAAACTTCTATATTGATGCAACAAAGATAAATGTAATAAAAAAATTTTATTAGTTAAAAAAAATGAAGAAAGTTAAATAAAAACCTAGTATTTTATTTTTTCCAAATATCTCAAAGAATTTTGATGTAAGTACATAGACAAAATTTTTTTGAAAATATTTTGCTTGTAGCGCGCTCAATTTTTAAGAATATTGACTATTATACGGTGCTAGTAGTAAGAAAAAAAAAGTTAATTGATGCTTTTACACCATAG
>CAJNOL010004654.1:0-14532 GCA_905250125.1 Rotaria sordida
ACGTTGATTGTTGTCGGTAGTGTTCATCTGCAATAGAAAATTTCATAGCCATGGTTCAGCCATATCGGAGAGGCTGAGATGTTAATCTTACTTGTATACTAGACGATGTGAGGGAGCAAATGGTCTGTGCAATCTATATATAGTTTTGAAACCGTGCGTTGTCTTGGGAACTGAGCAATCGGCTATTTGCTTTAGTCAGCCAATGGCCAAAATGTCCTCATATTCGACTAATTGCGCATATTTCTTACGTGGCGAGAATGTCCTCATATTCGACCATTGCGGGTGGGGGTGTGGGTGTGGGGTGTGGGTGGGTGTGTGTGAGCGTCACTTTCAGGGAGGTCTCAAACATTTACTCCCACACCCACATCCAATATGAAATACATACTTCAAGAATTGCTCTCACCGTGTTACGTTTTAATATATTCACTATACATGGTCTTTTTTCTTAGTTGAAATACGAATATAGAAAATCTAAAGTGATCAATGCCTAATTGAAATCTCAAACGGCATTTTTTCTTTTAAATTTTTATTTTCTATTAACAGATTCTACTGACATTGATAAGTAAATTCTGATGAGAATGTTTTAATAGAAATCTTAATTGTATATTTGTATGATGCCTTTTATAAATTTCTAAAAACTGTTTTGAAACTTTTGCTAATGTAAATATAGGAACTATTTCATAGGCATGTTGTACAAACATGAACTGATAAAATTATAGATAAATATTGATGAAATTTTAGTTATTCTAGATGATTAATCAAAACTTTGAATTAAAGTCAATTTTTGAAACGTTCATCGATAAACAGGCCATCATTTTTTTTCATGAATTGAAAAAGAATCATTTTTCTAGCTTCTTGTTTTTTACGCGAGCAATATTGATGTAAAACAATTCTCTCAACACAAACCCGATGTACTAGAGTGTATAAGAATTCAAAAGCACCATTTACATAGGATTTTCTACCACTATATAGGAAACATATAGAACACTGATTATCTCGAACGGACATCTTCGGAGTTCTAACGAACTCTACACAAAATAACTTTATCAGAAGAAAGTAAGATTATTTATGAATAAAAAAGAAACAATAATAACTTATCTATCAAAACCAATTGAATCAAGTATTAATATATAATTAATTAGTTCTAATATTAATTATGCATTAAATTATCCAAATATAAATTGGAAATCAGTTAGTGTTAATTCATCAACACAATCATACATTTTAAAAGTTCTTTTGTTTTGTGCATCGATACAAAAACTAATCAAATGTTTTTTTCTAATTTTAGATGTAATGACATGAAAATCATATTTAATATCTATACTACCAGTCGTTAATAACGTTGGTGTATTGGTCCAGCAAGTGAAATAATTAAAGTTCGTACACTTGAAGGCACAGCAATACGTACACGAACAATTATTCAATTTGAACCAGTTAATTCTATAGCAATTATGATTAAATGGCAAGATTCATCTTTATCATATATTAATGAAATTCTGAATTCATTTAAAGCGAGACAAATTTACAAACCAGATAAATTGAATAACTAAAGTGTTTTTGTTTGGTTTTAGATTGAATTTATTGATCTATACAAGAAAAAGAGTGTTCTTTTCTTGTGTTATGATTATTTTAGTGAATTTTCGAACCATTGCAGAATTTTAGTCTGAAATTTTACCTGAAGACAGATCTCAGTGTCATTATGGAATGTTGGAAGTTTCAGCGAAAGCGAATGGTTTCTTCTTCTGAAGATATTGTCCACTCAAAAAAGAAACTATGTTTTTTTGAATGGTTTGCAAGAAACTAGTGATTTTGCATTTCTATTATCTTAAAACAAAAATAGCCAATTCTGCAGGATATTATAAGAATTATGAGAACTATCTTCAAGTAGCATGTCAGACTGAAATTCTACGATTCATTTTTTCTCGTAATAATCAATAATAATCGGAAAATTCTTTAAAATGATCATAATTGAAGAAGAAAGCCCTCATGGTATTGATCCTGTTCAAACTTTTATCTGCACAATGGACGAATTCGAACGAACATTATCAATTCAAAAAGCTAATAGAAATCAAAGGCTGCTGAGTACATTACAAGTAAATTTTATGCTTAGATTCTTCTGGAACATTCGAGGACATTTCAAATCCTTCGTTGAATTTCCAATGGTCATAAATACGATAAATAAGCAAATGTATGATACATGGCATTATATTAACAAAGTCCTCATACAATCGAGTTCTAAATTTCAGCATGAATCAATATAATAGTTTCGATATATCGTTTTGAATATATCAAACGGATATATACATAAAGGGAATTTGTCAAATTGTTAAAAAGTTCATAACAAAATATATCTCCAGTCGCAATACCAAATAAGTAAAGATAGAATGTTTTTCTGCTAGTTGATTATCCTTGAAGATAAATTCTTAAGTTCATGTGTTTCGTATTAGTAAAATGAATCTAAAGATGATAGCTTATGATAGTGTTCATAATGCACTAAGTTCACCACAATTTTACCTTACATCTTTCAAGATTCAAACACATAGTTGATTTTTTTCTTTTTGCCAAATATTTGCTTTTTCAAATAGGCTCATATAGAAATTGTATTCATTATTCCTTTCTTGTGGTAAAATTCTTTTTTTCCAAATTCCTGATCAACTAGAAAATTTAACATAAATTGGCAATACCTATTTGATATCAATGGTTATTTAATCGACTATGAAGTCGAATGGTATTAAAATGAATAACATACAATCGAATTTCATTGATAGTTCAATAATTGAAATCGAGCCTAATTTAAAAACATCCAAAAAGTGAATAACTTATTAGCAAAAATTAGAAGAGATTTTGATTTAAAACGTTCTGTAACAACAAAATTTTTACCTAGTTATACTAGTAGAAAAAAATATTTTACGATATATTGTTTAAATCCAAATGAGAAGTTATTATTCACAATAAGCAAAATATTCAAGTAAATAAGAAAATAATTTTCTTAAAATTAAAAGAAAAAATTTCAATTAAATATTTTCTAGTCTTTTCATAATTATTGAACAATCAATATTATTTTTTCATAATAGACTTTATCAAATACAAACGTTAGTTCACCATCTATACCGTTTTTGTAGAATAGATGCTTTCAAAATAACATGACTTTCAGTCAAAAAGTAGATTATAAGGTAACATCTAAATAAAGATTCCAACCTTTAGATATCTAATAATTTTAACAAATAGCTTTTTTCCTATTCGAAATCTTAATATTTTTACTGGAATCTGTAGTTTTTGATTTTAATGGAATTTTTAAATTCTTCAATGTTGTTGCTGAGGACAAAAGTGACCAATCCTATAACATTCCATAATTGGTATATGGCTGGCCAGAATATTACTACTTGATACGTCACGAGTTGCTCTAGAAAATGGTATAGATGACTTTATCTATTGAACGTTTGTTATCTGTTCTGACAAAGTTCTTTAAAATGAAATATTCTCGTCGGTTACAACCAATGAATAGAATTCAATCGTTAAAAATAGAATTATTATTTAATAATTTATTATCAGCAAATATTGGAATTGATTCAATAAATGGAACATTTGCTAGAATTCGTTGTGATTCATTAGATTCTATTGATAAAGGATATCCATATAGTCAATCAGTTATACTTATAACAGACGAAAGTAGTATGTAATCAAGATTTGTTTTTTTTTGTTTTATGATATAATTTTTTTCTAGTTTCTTCAAAATCAATAGAAGTTTTTTTTCCTGGTGTTGATTATTGATCTGCACGAATGATATGGCAACCGTCAACGTAATTAAATGAAATTCTAACTGGTGTAACAAACTCGACTCTAGCTGGAAGTCAGTTCATATTTGTAAGGAAATTGTCAACGATGCTCGACCTCAAGACCCAAAAGCTAATCACTTATAGTATTATATGAAAGGATAATAGTTTAAGTTAAATGATTGTTTATTTAGCTATATTTAATTTTATCGTTGATTTATTCAAATATATAAAAAAAATGATTTTCATTTGGAATATGAAATTTTATTCATTTACATGGATCTGAAAAAAACAACATTAAGGTTTTTTTTCATTCTTTGTGCAAACACTTGAGTAATCATTTATTAATAATAGAAAAACAAGGTAGACAGTAAAAACTCTTATTTACTAGGAAAACAAAAGAAAATTTTAAAATCGATCTGTTCCTTCATATCCATCAATAATAATTACATATGTACAAGAACAAACAACGTGATAGAAACCCTATGATCGAATTAATGTATCT
Organism: Rotaria sordida; assembly: GCA_905250125.1. Taxonomy (NCBI): domain Eukaryota; kingdom Metazoa; phylum Rotifera; class Eurotatoria; order Philodinida; family Philodinidae; genus Rotaria; species Rotaria sordida. Next base: position 4,279 of record CAJNOL010004654.1, read on the forward strand.
GATGGATGAATAACAATATTACTTATTCAAACGTAAAAACCAACTCCTTAATTTTAAATTGTTTTTCTAAAGAAAATCATTCCTCTTTCAGTTTAGTAGCAAAGAAGTTTTCAATTGTAGGACTTTCATCTACTAATCCCATGTATCGACGAAGCATTTTGAGAGAATATTTCTTAATTTTTGAAGCCAAAAGTATTTTCACAGGAATCGAACGATAAGAGCTCGCTCCTTAGGTATTTTTCGAGTACAATAAAAAATAATAATATCGACGAAAACAAAAATTGGTTTTTGACAGAAAATAAGTCATGTGCTACTGATAGTGTTTGTTCAGATTGAATCATATATGTATATTTCATTTACTACCATCAATATTCAACTGAAAAATTGATTATATATCAGCAAATCAATCATGTGAAATCGAAATTTATCTTAAAGTAAACGTATTGAAGTGATTTTTATTTTCAATTTTTTTTCTTAATAAAGGATTCTGTTTCAATTAATAAAAAATACTCGTTTAAAAGTTCCAACTGGATATTAGTGATTTAATTTCAACAGAAATATTCATTCGATGGGATAGAAATCAAATTTTATGAAAACTTTTTAATTTTCTGTACAGTTATTTGACTTTGTCTTAACGAGTTTTCATGTAATGACAGTACAGTCGTATTCAACAGACTTGTTGATCTTGTGTTTCTAAGATAACGAATATGTTCATTTGAATAATGCACTCTAATCAATTTTCAAAAGTCGTTCGAAAAAATAATTCTATGATTTATGATTCAAATTAATTGCTTTTCTTTTTTCGATGATGATGATCATGATGAATAGAAATTTCTTCTGACCCAAAAAAAAGAAAAAAAAGAATATGAATTGTCCATGAAGGACTGTATATGAACAAAGGACAAGTATTCACATCCATGCACATGAAAAACGATGAAATTAATTCGTATCTCATCATTTCAATTAATCATGTGATGATTAATCAAATCAATTATATTCGAATGTGCACATCATCGTCAATTATCGTTCGTCAAATTGTTATCAACATCATTAGAATGTCTTTGATTGGCAATGTATGTTTAAAAACATATATATATATACATGAAACACATTTTCACCAGTATTCTCATACGATTCGATCGAACAAATCAGGAGCATGCTCAATAAAGATAAAACATGACACTCACATGATTTATTTTTCAAGGTTTACGATTTTTTATATTACTTACAATAATTAGTATTATTTTACATTGTGATTTTTTATCAATGACATACAGTTATCAATTTATAATATATTTACAATATTATAAATGAAATATATTTACAATGCTACGTATGAGTTTATAATGAAATTTATTACATAATGTTATGTTAAACCTTTGAATTCTATAGTAGGAAAAAGAAATCTATACATGTTTAATAATTATTATGTAATTTACTGGAATGTAGCAATAAAGAATGTTCAACGGTGTGGATGTGGTGGGTGTTGAGTTTGTAGATATGGGTGTGTAGTTGTGCGCGCGTGAATCCGTATGCGAGCATGTTGGTTTTTATCTGGACGTGCCAATGTCCAGCAGAAATAATTTGGGACGCAAAGAATTAAAATACATTAATTTCCGATGATATTTATTGATCGATATTATATAATGATGCATTTTTTTAGAACGAAAGCTAGGGGTGGGGGTTATTAAAATTCATTTCTGTACATTTCAATAAATGTATTATATTACAATGAAATTTATCAGTTTATGATATATTAAAATGTATTAATTTATAACGAAATTTATCATATGATATTATGTTAAAATTCATTAATTTACAATGATATACATTGAATCATATTATATTAAGATGTATTAATTTACAATCAAATTTATTATATGTTGTTAAATTCATTACTTGCACTGATATTTATTGAATGATATTATATAAAGATGCATTATATTACAATGAAATTTATCAGTTTATGATGCATCAAAATGTATTAATTTACAATGATGTTTATTGAATCATTATATTAAAATGTATTATTTTAGAATGAAATTTATTGAATGATGTTATTTAAATTCATTGCTTTACAATGCATTAATTTATAATGAAATTCATTCATTCATTCAATGATGTTATATTATGATGCATATTTTTTTACAATGTTTTTGATTACAATGATAATATATGTTAGGATATATTGATTTATGATAGAAATTTATTCTATGATGTTTTTAGAATTCATCTGTTTTTTTTATGAATTATATGAAATTATAAAAAACATGAAAATGTTAAAAAAGAATATGATTTATTATTGATTTATACCAATAATAAGATAGGGTATGTTGCTTCAAAAATTATCTTATTTATCTTGAGAAAGACTTGAACAAATAAATTAATAGTTGAAAGATAAAAAAAAAACTTTTTTTTTGTTTTCTTGAAAGAACAATGCTAAATTAAATTTTCATAACAATACTTATATTGAGATAATGTTAGAATGAGATATAGATGATTTATTTCGGATGAAATAAATTTTTTCTTCGTTGTTGTACACATTTAGTGTATAGTATTATTATGTTAAGTCTATGTTATTTATGTTAGAAGATAGATACCAATTTATATCACAGCCTTGTCAGGTGGCTTCGTAACCTGACCCAAAGAGAGATTCTATTCGTCATGGAATGGCGAAAGCAGTGTAGTACTCGGGAAGGCCTTTAATGTACGTAGGTCCCTGCCGTCATTATGTACGGTACACTTATGTACATTGCCCTATCAGTCCGGTGTGGTCCGCTCTGTGTGTACCCATTTCATATCCATAGGGTCTCTCCCTGGTCGCGCGCGCGTGCGCGCGTACGCGTGAAAATGAGCCTAGAAAAGTCGGGAAGTGAAAAGGAATCAAAACCAATTTATTGAGCAAGTAAACGAAAAAAAAATAATGAATTACATTTTCTTTCGAATTTTTTCAAATGTTTCTTTATATTCCAAAAGATGAGGATGAGTTGAAGGTAATTTTTCTTGAGCTATTTCAACTGCTTGTTGAATATTTTTCATTGCCATACTATATTTTCGTGTAGCCAAATATAATTTTGCCATATTATGATATACAACAGCTAAATCAGGATGATTTTTTGGTAATTTCTTTTCACGTATTTCTAATCCTTTTTCGAAATATGTCAATGCTGTTGAATTATCTTTCATTTCACGATAAGTTTCACCTAAATTTATATATGTCGTTGCAACCTGAAGAGGACTACATTGAACATTTTCTTGAATATTTAATGCTTTTTGATGAAATGCAAGTGCCTTTTCATAACTACCCATTAATCGATGAACATCACCCATATTACTGTATGTTAGAGCTAGATATGGATGGTTTTCGGGTAAGGCTTTTTGCCATATTGCGAGACATTTTTTGAAATTCTCAAGTGCCTTTGAGTAATCTTTCATGCTGCGATAAACTCTTCCGAACCAACTATATGTTGAAGCAAAAGCTGGATTACCTTCTTGAAATGCTTGTTGTTGAATTTGAAAAGCACTTCGAAGAGCCTTAAGAGCTGCGGCGTAATCACCCATTTTTTCGTAACATGCTGCAAAATTCAAGTGACTACCAGCCAAATCGGGATGATTCGGAGGTAGAGCTTTTTTCGTGATTTCGAGATCTTTTTCATAGAATTCAAGTGCTTTCGAGTAGTCCCCCATGTTGTTATACACTGTACCGATGTTGTTGTAGGAAATAGCCAAATGAGGGTGATTCGGAGGTAGAGCTTTTTCGTAGATTTGATGTGATTTTTCGTAAAATTCAAGTGCTTTCGAGTGGTCACCCATATTGTTGTACACTTGACCGATGCTGTTGTAGGTATGACTCAATGAAAGATGATCTTCTGGTAGAGTTTTTCGTTTAATTTTGAGAGACATTTCATAATATGAAGCTGCTTCTTTGTATTGTCCTTGGTCGTTTTTCGACCATCCGAGCTGGTTATAGATATATGCTTTATCACTGTCGTCGGATGCCTGTTCTAGTAGTGCCATGTAAAATTCTTCGGCCTTGTCAAATTGACCAATTTTGAGCAGCAATTGACCCAGTCGATACCATCCAGTGCCGTCGACCTCTTCTCGTATACGGTCGGTTAATTGGCGAAGCTGTTGGTCGTCATCCGACGTAAGTTTGAGTTCCACTTCATAAAGTGGATTTTTCTTCTCAAGTTTTCGAATTTCACCAATTCGAAAGACGGTGTGCATCGAGAAGAGAATTTCCTCTTCTTGTGCGAAATCACTAACCTCCTTGATGGAGGCAAAAGGAGTCGATGAGACCATGGGATCAATGGTCATTTGAAAGAGAACGCCATTCATTCCTTCTGTTCCTAAGGCATCTCTGGCGAAGCCGAGGGAAACATCACGATCTACACTGGTGGATAAAAAATTATTGAATGAAATGAGTCCACCTTTGCTTTTGACGAGTTTTTCGTGATCTACCTTTGATAATCCCTGCCCGCGATAAACAAGAAATGTCTTACCATGATATTGACTGACTTGCTTGGTGTGTAAAGCTTCAATTTGTCGATGAACATCACATAGATAAAATCCCATTCGGATGATAATATCACCGTCGAGTGTTCGTAATGCCCGATTGAGCATTTTGTATGTAAAACATTGACGGGTATACCACCAAATGGCTTTTGATGGACGATAAGTATGTTGAAATTCTTGAATATATTTGAGCTCTGCTGGATTATCTTTATATTGTTCTTGGCAGAAGGTGACCAAGTCTTTTATGGCTTTTTGGCCATGTTCCATATCAAGGAGTATTTCCTTGAATATTTGTGTATACATGAAGGAAGGCTCTAGCTGATTGAGATTTTCGCTAGAACCTCCTTCATTGACACTGATAATACTGACCGTTACTTGATCTTGATTGCATTTTTTGACAGCTAATGCCAATTTTCCACAGATGTGCTTGATCGATGTATGCACACCTTTAATTTTGGGCCAATTTTTAGCCCATTCTTGGTGACGTTGCTTGTGGCCACAAAAAATGTATATGGCATCCAGTTTTGGCATGCCATGAATTTCTGGTACCAGGTGTTGTCCTAATGCACCTGAGGAGATGACGAATGATGTCTCCTCATTGTTTTCCTGGAGTTTCTGGATACATTGGTCGGCCGTGGTGCATGGATTAACTTCATTAACAACACTGCGCAATTGCGCGAGTGTATTCTGGTAATCTTCATTTGCCATGTTGATATTGCTGTCGACCCAGATGACCAGGTAATTTTCAGCCATTCGTAGTCGTCGTTGTTTACTCATTTTCGATGTTGTTTTTGACGTTTGCTCGACGATTGAATATTGTGAAGGATCAATTGTTGTTTGGATAGAGACCACTGTTTTCTATTTATATATTCAATATTGGATGTTTTTTTCTAGATTATTCTATGACGTCAAATATGGGTGCGTATTTTCTTTTGTTGACACTCAAAGATAAATCCTACCTACTTTCAACTGAAAATATGCTTGTCAAAAGCAAACGAAAGAAAAAAATCCAACAACATCATTTATCTTATCGTTATTCTTTCCAACTTTCATTGGGTTTCTTTTTCTGTTGACTTTTATTGACCCTATAAAACGAGGCTAACAATGCAAGATAAGAAGAAATTAAGCAAAATTAAATAGAATGATAAGAATAAGATAGCAAGAAGAAAGATACAAAGCCAATAAGTGAAGGTATCATCATCATAAGTCTGTGGGCTAGTGCGATCTTATGCTAGGATGTGTGTGTCTGGATGTGAGTATGGGTGAATGTGGCTGCGGGTGGATGCAGCTATGGGTGGATGGTGTAGATTGGTGTTGATGGACGTGGCTGTGGCTGCGGTTCTGGGCGAGCGTGGATGTGGGTTGGTACAGCTGTAATTCTGAGTAGTGGATGGTTATGTAGGAGTGTGGTTGTGGATGTAGGAGTGGAAGCAAATGATATGAGCGTGGTTGTGGGTGTCCATGTAGGCGTGACTATGGGTGCGGGCGTAGGTGTGGGTTGGTGTCGGTGTGGGTGTGAGTGTGTTTTTTGGGTGTGGCTGTGTCTAGGTATGGTGTGGGTGTGGGGTGTGGTTGTGGATGTGGATGTATATAGAGTGCAGGTGTCGGTGAAGGGTGTGGGTGTGGGGTGTGGGTGTGGGTGTGGGTGTAGCTGTGGATATGGGTGTGGGTGTAGCTGTGGATATGGGTGTGGGTGTAGCTGTAGATATTGGTACAGGTGTAGATGGACCTGGGTACGCTTGCTGAAGAGGGGACTCACACCCACACCCTTCACCGACACCCTACACCCACACCCCACACCCACACCCTACACCCACACCCCACACCCACACCCACCCACACCCGTAACACAACTGAACGATTAGTTGAGAAAGAAGATAGGATATGGAGCTGGCAAGTCACGAATGGCGCCGACGAATGACTCGCCGTTTGTTTCCAAGATTGATATGAGCCTTTCTCTCGCGAAGCTTTCTAGAGATTAGACAATAGTTTTCAGAAGAGCTCGATCAACTAGATAGAATCTGGGATCGGTGAGTCACAACTGGCGCTCTCGAGAGACGCTGATGAGCGACTCGCCATTCATTTACGAAGTCGACACATCTTTTCTTGCGTAAAGCTTTGAATGAAATATAGAGTATTTTTCGAAAGAGCTGAGGCAATTGTTGTGGTGAAGACGACTAATTCAAAATCGTACCAATTTCTCATAAAAAGCCAAAGAAATGTAATCTATGATGAGAATATTGCGCGCATACTACATATTCCGAATTCGACATTATCAGTGTTGCTTTTTCCAAATTGCAAAAGTTGAAAGACTTGTTCGTATGGTGTTGGCTATTACATCACACAAACTGACGATTTATCCGATAATATATGTCAAAGTGAATAAGGACAATGTGTATTAGTACAGCATTTATCTTTATTTTGGGAGTAGCACAAATAGTGGAAGATGTTTATCTTGAATTGTACAGTTTAGGTATTGGTACACATATAGCTGCTGGTCTAATATCCGAAGGACTTAGTGATATATTTTATGCTGTATCGGCTGCTAAAAGTGGTTATTTTAGTTGGAGTGATTATGGCGTTCATAAAATCAAAAGTATTTTTATAACAATTGCGACAACGGGTTTTGCTGCACTATTATCAAAAGGAATTCGATTTTCTCGTTTTGGTTCGATGTTAGTAAGTGATACGGGAAAACTATCTCAACTATTCGGTAGCAAATTGTTAGAAGTCTCTGATAAAATAAGTTTTACTGGTGTCAAAAATAATGTAATAAAGAAAGTGTGGTGGCGAATTGGAATGAAATTAGCTGAAGGCGGTTCTTTTGTCTTAGCCAATGCTGGAATTTCTTATATATCCGAGCGAGCATTCAAAGATTAGTGTGATAAAATAGTCAATGAGCTATTTCTTAATATTCGTCAATCTGTTCAAAACAAGAAAGAAAAAATTCGAGAATCATTAACAACAATTTATCAAACTTATGTTTCTGAATTAACACAAAAATGGTTATCAGAAATCAATTGAACGAATAATACCCATACGTGGTATAATCAAGTTTTACGATAGATTAAAACTATTGTCAATGTCATTGTTGATGGATTTGGTAAAGCATTACGAAACATGAATCAATCAAAATTTTCCAATAATTATATCGAAGTGGCATCAATATTAGCAACTACTTATAGCACGATTATGAAAGGTGTTGCACATGGCAAGACCATTTTGAATATACTGACGGAAACAGACAATTTTCTTGATAGTAATATCAACAAATTAGAAGAAAAAGCTAAACAATGTTCACAAGTAACAAAATCGAACCAAGCGAATATATCTGATGATGCAGTAAATGATTTTATTGATAAAATAACAGATGAATGGACTAAAAAAATAGAATCGAAGATCGATACAGATGTTCAAATAAATATTATTGAACCACTTCTATGCGAAGGTGCTCAAGCATTAGTAAGGAAAATTGGAAAATCAATTAAAACTTATCATCAAAGTCGAAAAGAGAATCATCTTCTTAAAAAATTTCAACATACCAAAGCTGAATATGAAAAAGATAAAGAAAATATAATGATGAATTATGAAAACGAGGCAGATCGAAAAAAATTTTTAGATGAAATAAAAAATAAATACAATCAAAATTTATTAGTTATAATAACTAAAACTAAGAATCCAAATTTAGTTGCTAGTATTATCGAAGAAGGTGGTCCAATGGATATGACATGTATTTATGCTTTGGCTAATGTTTCCGGTAAACCGATTCGAATCAATAATGTTGATGGTGCAACCTTTCCTAATTTAATTTGTTCACAAAATGTTAATCTTAATCATACTCAAGATGATAATTATCTTTCTATTGATGTTATTCTAGAAGATGGAATTACTGCATTCGGTCATTTTCTTCCATCGAGTAACACGATTGACAATTGAATGGATATAGACTATAATAATTGTTTAATCCGTGCAGTTATGGGTGATGACATAAGTGCTGCTGATGCTCAAAATTCATGCGAAAAAAGATTGCTGATGAAATCAAGAACAATACACAAATAAAAAACATTATTCAAAATGGTTACCATCGGTATTATATTTCTCAGCTTGGTTTCGGTGGTCAAAAAGACACTAGTATTAATAAATTCAAATGTCTGTCACTGGATGAAACATTTATTAATGAAAATCTTATAGGAACTGTTGATGTTCATGAAAATGGACGATCCTTTAGGATTACCTGTCTTTCGAAATGAAATAAACAAGAGTCAGAACATCTCTTGCCACAAACATTAGTCGATGAATTATGTCAAGTGATGTATGCCCTACAAATCATTGCCGCTCAATTTCCTGATCGGTTAATGGAATCAGGATTGTCACAAGCTAAATTGAATAAATTGAGAACGTCAGCTGAAGATATATTATCAATTTTGGTACCGTATTCAGCTCATCATAATCAAGAAAATAATTGGACCAGTTTTTATAATAGTAATTCAAAGAAATAGGAAGAAGCTAGGCAATTAATTAAGGCTTTTAGAAGTAAAGATAATAATCAAAACGATGTTCTATTTATATCATTAATCGAGCAATATCAACATCTACTGAATGATGAAAAGAATAAATATCCTAAATTGAAAACAGGATTCTTCTTGATTCTGCAATTATATGAGTCATGTGGATACATTAATTCAAAACAACAAGATCTACTGATGAAGAAATTCAATTTGCCAAGGCTTGGCACTACTAATCAGACCCTTCAACTATCCAGCAGTCATCCAAATTTTGATGTTATTAATGGAACTTACAACACTAGTTTATTAATTGCATCAGTCAATAGTCGAAAAAAAACGATATAAAAGTTCACCACAGTGATGCTATTCGAAATATATTTGTTTCATTTTGAATAAACTATTCTTTCACTTAAGCCCACTCATGCAAGTTCGCACTTACATTTGTTTGTAATAAAAAATTCAATGCTTTTTTCTTGATTAGAGAACTTTTTTTTATATTGGATAAATAACGCGTGTGTCATAGCTTTTGAGTTCCTCATAGAATGGCTGATAAATCAAATTTTAATAAAAAACAGAAAATGATTGACTCACTTCTTACAATGAAGGGCCGAATATTATAACTCAAAAATATAAGACATATTGAGATCAAATCAGAGATCTCACAGTCAAATCTATAAATTAAATTATGCCGTGCTTGTAGAGTACCTGAACCCAGATATTTGAGCTTTAAGGTAAGGGCAATATATGTGTGCTGTCTATGATTCAAAATTTCAAAAGTTCTTTTTATTTGTTTTTCATAGCGATTCGATAGAACTCATCGAGTTACGAAAGAAAAAAATCATGTTTGATATTCAGTAAGACAATTGTACATAAAAAAGTTCAAGATGCCATCATTTCGAAATACAAAAGAGAATATACTGGAACCTTAGTTTCATAAAATTTCTCCCTGAATTTCAAACACGAGTTTTTCTTACATAACTCGATGAGCTCTATCGAATCGTCATGAAAAACAATTAAAAAGAACTATTGAAATGTCGAATAGTAGACAACACACATATATAATGATTAACCTCAAGCTGAAATATCGGGATCCAGGTACACTAAAAGCACATTCTATTTTATGTTTGTAATTTTGACTGTGAGATCTTTAATTTGATCTGAATATGTCTAATATTTTTGAATTGCAGCACACGAACTTCCATTATTAGTATCAAAAAAGAAACAAAATATTATA
>CAJNOL010004655.1:0-14522 GCA_905250125.1 Rotaria sordida
ACACTGGCACTCTTATCTCATCCATATCCACACATCCACATCCATACTCACATCCCACACGCACACCCATTCGAACCTATATTCATAACTAGTTTGTTCTCTTGCAAAACATCATTGTTCCATCCGTAAACATCAAAGGCAATTCACCAAATGGACTATCTTTAATAAGATCGATATGCGACTTGATGAAGCGTAGATTATTTTGACATTGGTCAAATTTTTCATTATTCGGAGGTAGAGAGTGGATGCAGATGTCCATCGCTTTCTGTTGAAAAGCATATGCTTCGATAAGTCGTCCTGTCTGGTACAAACACATTGCCAACACTTCATACAGATCAATTAAGTGAGGATGTATGTGTGGAAGGACTTTAAGTGCGTAATCTAACGCTTGTTGTAGATAACGTTCACTCTCGTCATACTTCTTTTGCTGCAACAGAATTGCACCGATATTTTGAAGTTTGTTTTTAATTCTCTCAAAACTTTGTGTTGGAAAGTTGAACTCGATTTCCAAGCTCTCCTTGGCGAACGCGAATGCCAAGTCTAACTCGCCCAATTCTGCGTAGATTACAGATATATTGTTTAAGATCGAAGCATATAGTTGTTTATCAGTGATCATAAGTTTCGATGACAAAGCTTCAATGGCTTGTTGGAAGTAGTTGAGAGATCGAGTTAAATCTCTTTTGCGCCATGTTGTTCCCAACTCATTTAGAATTCCGGATCGTAATTCACAATTCATTTCGTCTTTGAGTGCTTTTAAGTAGAATATTTCAGCCTTCTCATTCTCACCCGCTATCCACATTAGTCGTCCCAATTGCGTGAGAGGGTCCCGGCGAGAAAAGACGTCATCTCGAAGGTATTCCATCAAATCCTGCAATTCAGAATCATAGCTATCTGTCATCGTGAGCTGCACAACCCATATTCCAGTATCAGGATCCTGACCAATGGAACCAATACGAAAAACACTACCCATTGAAAAGAGATATTCATTCTCGGCATCGGAGAGGACACTCAACGAGCTAATATCAGCGAATGTGTTTGACGCGTCAGAGGAATTGACGTCTATGTGAAATATCAATGCCTCCATTGTAGGACTCGAATGACCAGCAAAGATTAGTGCTACGCTTCGATCGGTTGTCGTGGAAAAAAATTGATTGATGGACAACAAACGGCCAACATTATTCTTCAGCGTTTCAAATCGGGCTCTTGTAATTTGTTGGCCACGATAAAGCGTGTAGCATGATTTAGGTTGATCGTTGTGTAGATGAATGAGTTGCTTTTCCAGATGACCAATGAACATACGAAGAGCAAACAGTGTTTCGACATCGAACTCACGAAGAGCTTTGTTGAGCATTTCATATAGGAACCCGGGTTTGGTATACCACCATACAGGTGTATGCATACAATATTCACGGCTAAATTCTTCGATCGCTGCCAATATGTGGGGGTTGCAAGCAAATCGAGCTTTACAAAACATTATCATTTCTGTTAAATCATCTTCGTTCATTGCTACCAAAATCTCTTTGAATAGTTGGCCGATCATGAAACTTGCCTCTTGTCGGTTTGGTCCTTCTTTCTTCTGTGCTGGGAGCTGAGCTTTACTCGAAATGTTAATATAAACCTTTTTTCGCTCCCATTGTTGTGCAGCTTCTCGAAGAGCCTGACATAGCGATCTGAAATCAGTGCACACTTGTTGTATTTTTGGCTTATTTCTGGCACATGCACAATAGTCGTAATAAGCTTGTCTGGATTCGTTCTCGCGAAGAATATATATAGCTTGAAGCATTGGAAAATCGTGAAGAGCAGGAACGACGACGTCAAATCCCAGACAAGAGGAATCAGGAAGAATTAAAAAAATTCTGCCTTTTCCTTTATCCGTGATGAAATCGACACATTCATCTGGATCCGAAAACGTACTAACAGAAGCAATAATCTCGGATAATTGTCGGATATTTTCTTCGGTCAGATTCACATTAAAACAGACGATATTTAGTTGAGCTGCGTAGTAGTTATCATGGGATTCTGAATTAATTGAGAAACCATTTGTAAAAATTGAGAAATCCATTTCAGTCCCAGTAATTATTGTGCTGGATGATTATAAAAGAGTCTCTTATGTATTTCTATGTAATCTCAACAACGAAATTCATGCAAACATGTGACCAACTGAGAAGAAAAAAAGCGCAAAAAAAATGAAGAAACGATTGCTGCGATGTAGCATACTTCAACAAATTCGTGATATTACGGCGCGTAGTCGCTCTCCTGTTCTTTCCACAGAACAGAAAGAGTTACCCTTGCAAAAGCAGCAAACAGCACATCCATATTTGTGACAAGAAGCATTGAATAAATATACAAGGCTTCAGCAAGTGACTCAAGTGGTGAAAGAAAAAGTCAAATACAACAACGAGAGACATTGCCATTTTCTTTTCTCAAAGAAATCAAGTTTAAGAGCAGTTTAGCATAGGCTAAAAGCGCAGAACAGTAAATAGGGTGTCGTGTGGCTGGGTGTGGATATGAGTGTGGGTGTGGGATGTGGATGTAGATGTGGGTGTGAGTGTGGTATAGCTGGGTGTGATGTGGGTCCTTTCACCCACACCCTAGTCTCATCGTCAACAACAACATTATCATCTAACATCAAACGTAGTGAGTAATTACTTCTTTTTTTTTCTTTTTGAGATCAGGATAGAGAGAGAGGGATTGAGGGCGTTTAGGCTGAGCCTTGATATAGAAAGTGTTAGTGGAGGAAGGGTGAATCGTGTCCCTTGAGGTTAGACACGTGTTATCTTCTAGACCTTCCGGGTAGGCTCTAGAAACTCGGCTAGGAACCAACTTGATATCCGTGGCACAGACCGGGCTTATCCAGACTCATTGACATATCTCGCGAGTGGGAGGGATGCGAATGATATGAGTCTGTCCCGTGAGTACATGAGCATTACACTCGCCACGGCGCCACCAAGATTAGGGATGCAACGGTGACGGTGGTCATCGGTGTGATCGGCCTACGGTTCACCGTTCACCGGTCTCACCGGTCCGCCGGTTCACCGTAGGACCGCTGCCACCGGCCCACCAGTGCGCCGTACCAACCGGTGCCACCGGTCTATCGGTCACCGCAGTAGCGGTGCACCGTCCACCGTTCCACTGGTATACGAGCACCGTACGCATCGGTCACAATGTACTACAGATAAAGCTACTCAAGTTCAACTGAGTCTTATTAAAAATGAAGCTGGCCATCTCCTAATCGAGAAATGCATATATATTTGGTATCCCTCTACTTTCTGCGATTTATGATCATACTTCGCAAATTTAATAAAATGTTTCTATATACTGACCGCTCCTTCAATACGATGCGGACCGTAGGCGTACGTCAGACAACATCAGAATTCTCATATAGCTGATATTTGTTAGTGCAAGGCTATCTGAGTATGAAAGATGCTAATACAAAAAAATTAGGTATGCCGCGTGAACAAACACCTTTAAGGTCAACAATAGCTGTTAGAATGTCGGAAACCTACGGTGATCGCTGGTTTGTAACATTCTACCGATTCATCAAAGCTTAGGATAACCAACAGTACGCTTTTAACGTCCATCACCGGAGGTTTTCTTGACTCTATCGGTCCCATAACCGGCATGATTATCACATTCATCGATGAAGAAAATTTTCATCTACTATAGTCAGCAGATCTAAATTACATGTTTTTAAGCATTCCCATTAATCCTAATCATGTTGGTTCGGAGAGCGGAGACCAGGGGTGGCGTGAGTCAGCCAACATTGGGGGGGGGGGGGGGGGGGGGGAAAATTTTTTGGACCAGAAAGACGAAGTCTGCAATTTTTCGGGGGGTGTAACATTATTTTTGGTGACAAATGGAAGAAAATTTCGTGATTTTGTTGAGCAAAAAAACAGAAATTTTTGAAAATTGGGGCGGTGTCGCACCCCCGACACCCCCCCTGGTCGCGCCACCCCTGGCGGAGACCTACAGTGGTAGGCAGCTTCTAGTACTTCACAGACTCATTGAAGATCAGAGCAACCAATAATGACAATCTAGTCATCGTCACCGTATGGTTTCGTGAATCTATCAGTCATATAACTAGCTTCGTAGACAGTCTCCTGAAAAAATTTTCATATACTGTTTCGTTGCGTACTCAAATATACAGCTTTGTACATCATGATGAAAGTTAAAAGTGCTGGTTAGAGAGCGGGAACCTACGGCGATGACTGGTTTGCAGCTTTTGACAAGCTCATTAATGCTCAGGGTAGTTAGCAATGCCCTCACAACTATCATCACCGTAGGTACCTGTGACAATATCGGTCCTAAAATTGGTATCGCTATCATACTGATTTAGGGAAAAAACTTTCATATGCAATAATACATCGCTGTAAATTATATACTTTTAAGCGTCATCATGTAGTCTTATAATGCCAGTTACTACAGCGGAGACCTACGGTGTTAGACGGTTTCCAGCATTTACAGATTCATCGAGGCTCAGGCGTAGCCAGCAGTACTCATCTAGTCACCATCACCGTATATTTTCGTCACTCTATTGATTCTATTTTTAGCTTTGTAATCATGCACATCTTGGAAAAGATTTTTCATCATCAGTCTTGTCGTACACTCAGCGGACTCGCTGTAAGTTTGCCAATTCGGAATTTCGCCAACAGTACACTCACCAGTGGCGAATTTCTTCACGACATTCGCCAGTTGGCGAATCTCTAGTATGAAATTCGTCAAAAAAGATTTATCTTTGCCGTAGTATGTTTGCCAATGGGCGAATGTCATGGAGAAATTCGGCAATTTAGCGAATCCCCAGTGTGAAATTCGTCAATAAACTTTTGTTTCGTCATAGTGCATTCGACAATTCGCGAGTCGTTAGTGTGAAATTCGCCAATTTTAATCCGTAGAATTATGACTCAACTAAGTTGATGATAGAATATTTAAGTATTACAGGATGTGGGTGTGCGTGTGGGCGTGGGTATGAGTATAGATCAAGCGCATATACAACACTCAGACCCACACTCACGCTCACTCTCGCACCAACATCCATATCCACACCGAGTCACCTATACCCAGACCATTTTTCGTTAGTATATTTGCCAATTGGCGAAAAGCTAGTTGATATTCGCCAGTTACTGAAAAAGAAGATTGGCAATAGTATAATATCCCCAATCGGCTATACAGTTTTGACTGTCAACCCGAAAGCTAACGATGGAAGTTAGAGAGCGGGAATCTACCGTTATGGCCGAGTCATAGAATTTTATGGACTAGTTGAGGCTCAAAATAACAGATAATGTCCGTCTAGCAGCCACCACCGTACGTTTTCATTTTTATGCCAGCCATCTTGTTAGCCTGATGATTATATTCGTGCGTAAAAGTGTCTCGTATACGACGAACTCTCAAATCAAGAACACGGTTTCAGTCCTAGAGTTAACGGCGAACATGCAGGTTAGAATATTAGCAGTCCACTGATATGGTCGATTTTGACCATTTTTCAGACACCTGCATGCTTGCATCAATCACTGATGCTGTTACATCGAAGATTGAAATAATTTTTCAGGGTTCCGCTGACCCTTTTCTTAGTCGAATCATGGTAATCAAGTATGAAAGAAACGCTTCATGTGTCATAGTGCTGTCTAGTAAGGAGTATAGCTTCAACTATCGTCATTAATACTAGTGATGCAACGATGACGATAACGGCAGGTATGGTTACGGGTTCACTCTGTTTACCATGGGTACGGTTATTGGTGTGCTAAGAAAACCGTACCTGCGGTTTCTGGGCCAATTACGATAGCCATAGATATAGTTATCAGTTCTAGGAGGCTTCCGTAAAACACAGTATTCTCTAAGACACTAACGATTTCCTATGAAGTCTGACGAAAGATGATCGGGGTAGGAAAATCTGAATCTGAGGTCCAATTTTGAAAATGTTAAACTTGACTTTTTACACTAAGGAAAGGACTTTTAAGAAGATGCTGATATTTAATAAAGAGTAACGAAAGTAAATCGGTTTCCAGGAACTCGAATCTGATATCAATTTTTCAAAGTTCTCCATTTCAATTATCAATGAAAAGGTTTCTTGCTAAATGTTATAGTCTTCCCAAGTATTAGAGTCGAATGCGTCAAATTGCATTTCCTTTCGTCAACCTATCAAGGAAATAGTTACTTTCATAATAAACATCCCCATAATTCAAAAACTTCGGTTCAAAATTTTCAAAGTTTGACTTCGAATTCAGACTCTCCAGCCCCTATTTACTTTGTCAACCTATATAGAAATCATTATTTTCTTAAAAATACTATTTTTCGTGACAATCGGTTTGACCTAATAACTGTACGTAGGGTGATCGTAGTCGAAGCGGTAACTGTAGTTGCAGTTATCGCAGTTGGACCATCAGCCGTACCTACGATACTCGTAGTTTGGCTACTAATGGTAGATACAGTTATCATAATTAGACCGATATCCGTAGGTATGCTTATCGTAGTTAGACCGGTGGCCGTAGGTATGGCTATATAATCTCGCTAGTAACTATCAGTACGATTATCATAGTTGGTCTAGTAACCGCAGGTATGTTTATCATAGTTGGACCGATAGCTGCACCTACGGTAATCGTAGCCAGGCGGGTAACCGTAACTTCAGTGATAGTAGTTAGACGGGTAAGCGTAGCTATGGCTATTATAGTTGGATTGATAGCCATACTCACGGTGATGGTAGTTAGATCGGTGATTGTAGGTACAGTGTGTGCCAAGAAAATAGACAGACATCCTTTCGAACGACACTCCTGCTATCCATTTCAATAATACGTGATCTTTTTCTCCCCTACTTTTTATGTACTTTCCTCTTGGTATATTTTCTCTCTCCTTGGATCGCTCTCCATATTTTTCTCTTGTTTTCTCTCTCTCTCTCTCTCTCTCTCTCTCTCTCTCTCTCTCTCTCTCTCTCTCTCTCTCTCTCTCTCTCTCTCTCTCCTTTTCTTTTCTTTATCTCTCTCGGAGATATTCGGAGATATTCTGATAGAAGAAGTTGATAGCTGTATCCAGTTAGAGTAAGACGTACTCGAAACTATTGTAACGTACGTTCTTAGAAGTTGTTCTGAATTGAGACTCGAAAACGGAATAGAGTCTGAACCTGAAGTACATATAAAGAAGTTATATGTATACGAACAGAATCTAGTGTGTATCTTGCTCTGTATACTCAATACATTTATTGTTACTTGTTATTCTTATTATTATTCAATAAACCATTACGTTTCGCTGCTGTCCGAACGTTTTACACAATTTCTCCTCTCAAGACTTATATTCATCGATTAGAAGTATTTTCTGTTACACAGTGATCTTAGTTTGACCAGTAACCATTGCTGCGGTTATCGTGATTGGATCGAAAAACGTAGGTACAATGATTGTAGTTGTACCAGTAACCGTAGGTATGGTTATCAGTTTGGACCGGTGAAATGATGATAGTTAATCAGTGAATGGCCTCCACCGTTGTATTCCTAGTTAATATCAATACTGTCCATTTGGAACTACGAAAATCTACGGTGATGACCGGTTTCCGCTATTACTCAAACAACATAAGACTCAATGCATCTAGTGGTACTAATACACCGGTCTCCATTAGTGCTTTTTATAACCTTACCGACTTGGTTGTCTGCTTGACTACGAAGTTCTGATGAGTATTTGCCAAAATTAATTAGGACGAGAGATCACTTCTTACTAGAAAATTAAGTGCTCGAGTTTCTGAGATCTACCGCGTAGGACAGACACCGAAATACAAAAAAGTGATCGGTGCATCCATGTATGACATGAGGAAACGTGTAATTTGTCCAGATTTTCAAAATGTTGCATAGGGGTATGCTAAAGCGTAAGAATAGCTTCGCGGACATCTGGACCGTATGAGGGCTGCGGATTACTCTAAGAAGCGGGTGTGGGTGCGGCTATGGGTGCACCTTTTTGTCATCCACTCCGGCACATAATACCTTGCTTACTATGTGAAAAAGAGGTTTGACAACGAAACAACAATCGAAACAATGAACAATATTTTTACATTGTATTTATGATTTTTCGTGATTTTCTTTTCTTTTGACGGTGATAATGGATTCCTTTTAGTTTTTTTTTGTTCTTCTTCTGCTTCACTTCTTGCTTGATGTACAGAGATTCCGTTCATCATCATCGTTTCGTCGACAATACTCTTGAAATAAACGAACAATCCAGAGAGGAGCTCTTAAAGTCTATAGCAACCACCCAGAAAAAGAATGTCGACAAAAAGAAATAACCATCATATGTGTAGAAGACGACGACTTACTTACTGCATTCATTCATTATGGACAACCAAAAATTGCCAACAACTACTGTTAGTGAACGAGCAGCGGTGACCGCTACCAATGGTAATGCTGTGCTGTCTCGACCTTTTCGTCGGATTCTGCAAAATTTTCTTGTGATCTGGCTTGACGCCAATTTTGATGAATCAAAAGATTATTATAAAAAATCAATAGAACATCTACAACATATTGTAGCAACCATTACAACATTTACAGACGCTAGCCAATTTATTGACTTTCTCACTGACATTCAAGATGAAAAAGTATTCATGATTGTGTCCGGTACACTGGAACAAAATATAATATCAGAAATTCAAGCATGCCCACAATTAGACTCCATATATGTTTTTTGTGACAATCCATCGATTCAAGAACGATGGACCATAACAACATCTAAAGTAAAAGGCGTATACACAAAAATCGAATCGATGTGTGAAGCATTAAAAATCGCTTGTGAGCATTGCGATCGAGCTCTGATTCCGATCAGTTATCATGGGATCGATGTGTTGTTTATGTACACGCAATTGCTTAAAGAAACATTTTTGGAAATTGATGATGACGACGATAAATTACTTAAAGAACTTGTTAACTATTGTCGCCTTCAAAGTGATATTACCAAAAAGCATGTTGATAAGATCGGACAGGAATATCATAACCACACACCCATATGGTGGTACACGGCTCCATATTTTATATACTCGATGCTCAATCGTGGTCTACGATTAATGGACGTCGATATTATACTTAAAATGGGTTTCTTCATTCGACACTTACATGAGCATAGAAGTTGTTCTAAATTCATACAAGCATATGTATGCAGTTGTAGTTTTCTTCTAGATTGAGTCGCGCATGCCTAGGATTACAGTGTGCTTGCTGCGCTAGGACCGTCACTCCGCAATCAACGACTACGCAGCACACCCACATCCTGTGATCATGATTTTTTTCCAAAAGTACGGCAGTTTCAGTTTAAGATATATCGCAAAGATTGAATGTCAACTCAACAAGCAAGAGAGATACAAACAACTCACATATATCACCCAGTAGCAGTATACAATATGTATAGATTTATATCAATCATACATATGATTGGAGGATATAAGAATGACATACAGAGATAGCCTGATAAATACATACATATCACAGAGACAGACAGACATATGTTGGTTTTTGTTCGAGAAAGACGGAAAAACGGATTTGACATAGATATAGTGAATATCAAAATTATTCGACCTAGTTTATTTTCAGTTTTTTTGCGCTGTTTTACGAGAGGCTTCTCCAGAACGCCGACCAAGCTCACATAAGAGTGACCGCTTCCAAATTTTCTTTTGTTTTTTTTTCGCGTAAACGAAAGATCATATGGAGAAATCTATAAACCCAAAGTATCAAGTTTTTCTGAAGTACTTGTGAAAAATGTCGAAGGTCACAATCTTCGATTTGTTTTTGTGGTGAGACCATAAAAATCAAGAGGAATGGCTTTTTTCAAAATTTTGATGCTTTTTTTAGATTTTCTCGGCCTCTTCTTATCGCTTTAAGTCGAGAGAGGTCTCAACAGATGCAGAAAAGAGTTTTCTACAAAATGAACTATTCCACTAATCATTATAATAAGTTATAGCAATCGATGGTGCCATCACAAGGGAGAAAAGTCTATGATTTATAGTCATCGTTTAGCCAGTAATTTGCCTGTAACCTCGTTGAATGATTTTATGCACAAAAAGAATAAATTCAGTTTCTGAAAGTTCTTCAACTTCTGCATCTTTTGATATAACACTCAATGCGCAGAGATACGGTCCCCGTTTTTTAGTATGAACCACAATCGATATACTATGGTGGTCCTTAATAATCATTTTGACCAGCAATACGCCATTATTTAGACTAGATTTAGTCTCAATAAAAAATTGACTGCAGATTGATGATCAACATGAAAAACTGGGTATGAAACTGAATATAAGAATGCAATTTGGTTGAATAAAGTTGCAAAAATGATGTTGGGGATAGTTAGCCTGATTTCATCTCAGACTATATATTTATACACGTCTTAGTCAAGCTATCTAGATTGTCGTAGAAACAGAGGAAATAAAGTATTTGATCTCATATCAGATCATCAGACTTCAAACTTCAAACTTCAACAGTCCCTTTTTATTTTCTCTTGATTTTCTTTTCATCTTGAGAAAATAGAATTTTTCTTCATATTAGTACCAAATTCATATAAAATCAGTAAAAATTGCGCTGGTTTTTGACAAGTTTCTATATTATAGTTCATTTTTGAAACAAAATAAATAACATATTCGGAATCAGCACAAAAACTATATCCAATCACATATACTTGACGAAAATTAATTTTTCGTTAAAAACTTGCCCGTACTCCCTCTCTCAACCTTTTTTCTGTCCGAAAAGTTTGGCCGTGCTACCTGTACAACCGATTATCATAAAAAATTAATTTTCGTCAAATAATTATATGTAATTGAATGTAGTTTTTGTGCTGATCCCGAATATGTTATTTATTTTGTTTCAAAAATGAACTATAATATAGAAACTTGTCAAAAACCAGCGCAATTTTTACTGATTTTATATGAATTTGGTACTAATATGAAGAAAAATTCTATTTTCTCAAGATGAAAAGAAAATCAAGAGAAAATAAAAAGGGACTGTTGAAGTTTGAAGTTTGAAGTCTGATGATCTGATATGAGATCAAATACTTTATTTCCTCTGTTTCTACGACAATCTAGATAGCTTGACTAAGACGTGTATAAATATATAGTCTGAGATGAAATCAGGCTAACTATCCCCAACATCATTTTTGCAACTTTATTCAACCAAATTGCATTCTTATATTCAGTTTCATACCCAGTTTTTCATGTTGATCATCAATCTGCAGTCAATTTTTTATTGAGACTAAATCTAGTCTAAATAATGGCGTATTGCTGGTTAAAGTGATTATTAAGGACCACCATAGTGTATCAATTGTGGTTCGTACTAAAGGGTATGGGTGTGGGTATTGGCGAAGAGAACTGCAACACCCGACACCCACACCAACACTCACATCATTCCTTCATTATCATTGTCGCTTCATACTGTTTTCTACAGTGTTGCCAAAACAGAAGAGACATAAATGATAAAAATGGTTCCTCTACTATCCTATGCGCACCTCCTTACTGTATGAACCAACAATAATTAATATTCGTATGCAATTGAACAGCTTTACAAACTTGAATATTACTAACCATCACACACGATTGAAAGGTATAGCCGTTCGCTAATGTCTTTCTCTGTTCCTTATGTTAATCGCCTCTCACGCCATTCGTTTACCCACAATTTTATCTTAGAAAAGGAATATGGACAGAATTTATTAATTCTAACTATTCCACATGCATTTTAGATATGATCTATTCATTGAATGTGGCACAGCCGAAAAGTCAGGTAAATTACATGATTTTAATAATAATTTTTCCACAGAAAGATAATGACTGGGAAATGTGTATATATCAAAATCATTTGATGATTTTCTTAAAATACATTCATTCATGCAATGATGATAATTCGATTAGCAGAAATGATGCTTAAAAATGAATAAAAAAGAATGAAACTGTCTGTCTGTTAAGGAACCTGCCTGAATCAGCTAAACACTCAGCTGCATTAGATTTACCTCGGATTTTTATGAAAGCTTCAAAATTGACCATTAAAATGAACTTTTAATGGCTTTTTCGTGCTCCAAAAACCCCGAAGACCATATTGACTTCTCACCTCCAATGTCATTTTGATGAAAGCATAGACATTATATCAAAGAGACAAATTTTTAAAAAAATCTTACGATTTACGATGAATCGCATTAACTCTCAGAGTTAAACAAACAACGTCTTCCCTCTCTTCGATCAAATATGAAAAAATGATGATATACTATGCGAACAACCGCGTATTAAAAATCTACATTGTGAACAACAATCCACCAATCCAACGACGAATACTCCGTTCTAAGTTTTTCGAGGTCAAAGCTTATCTATAGAAAACTTTGAGAAAATGAGAAAAACAGAAGGTGGGCTGATATCTTTTAATAATTTTCTCTCAACGAGTCGCAATCGCAGTTTATCCCTTGAAATTTTTGCACGGCCTGTAGCACTCAACTATGATGCTCATTCAGTTGGCATACTCTTTGTTATGGCCATCGATCCTATATTATGCACAACATCATCGATTCCTTTTGTTGATGTGAGAAACGTCGGCTTCTTCGAAGATCAAGAGGAAGAAATTCTTTTTTCGTCACACACAATTTTTCGTATCGATCGAATTGAACGAATCCATGACGATCATACTGATCGATTATGGCAGGTTGATCTAACCTTAATCGACAATGACAACAATGACCTAGATACACTCACGAAAAGTATACGCGAGGAGTTCAGTTGGACAACAGGATGGTCTCAATTAGGTCATATACTTATGAATGTGGGCGAGTTCGCAAAAGCGGAACAACTCTACCAGATCCTTCTCGAAAAGGCGTCTTCCGATAAAGATAGAGCGGACTACAATGACCAACTTGGTAAGGTGTATTATTACACCGGTGACTATTCAAAAGCACATTCATCGTACGAACGAGCACTTGAAATCCGGCAATTAGCTTTCCCTTCAGATGATCCGGAATTAACTACATCCTACAACAACACCGGCGCTCTGTATTGTAACATGCGCGAGTATTCGCTAGCACTTTCATCTTACGAACGAGCACTCGAAATTCTAAAAATAATTTTCCCTCCAGATCACCTCCACTTAGTTACTACCTACATCAACATCGGTAATGTGTATTCTAACATGGGTGAGTATTCAAAAGCACTTTCATCATACGAACGATCACTCGAAATTCAAAACATAGCTCTCCCTCAAATCATCCCGCCTTAGCCACTATCTACAGCAACATCGGTAATGTGTATTATAACATGGGCGAGTACTCGAAAGCACTTTCATCGTTCGAGCGATCACTTGAAATCCGAAAAATAGCTCTTCCTCCGAAGCATTCTGAATTGGCTACTTCCTACGCCAACATTGGTGTGGCGTATCATCACATGGGCGAGTACTCGAAAGCACTTTCATCGTACGAACGAGCACTTGAAATCCAAAAAATAGCTCTTTCTTCGAATCATCCGGACTTGGCTACATCCTACAACAACATCGCTTTGGTGTATGCAAATATTGGTGAGTATTCGAAAGCACTTTCATCATACGAACCATCACTTGAAATTCGGAGAATAGCTCTTCCTCCGCGTCATGTCGACTTCGCTCAATCCTACAACAACATCGGTTCGGTGTATAAGGACATGGGCGAGTACTCGAAAGCACTTTCATCGTACGAACAATCACTTGAAATCTACAACATAGCTCTCCCTCCGAATCATCCCGACTTAGCCAGTATCTACAACAACATCGGTTTGGTGTATATGAACATTGGAGAGTACTCGAAAGCACTTTCATCGTACGAACGATCACTTGCAATCCGGGCAATAGCTCTTCCTCAGCACCATGTCGACTTCGCTCAGTCCCACAACAACATCGGTTCAGTGTATTATCATATGGGTGAGTATCCGAAAGCACTTTCATCGTTCGAACGAGCACTTGAAATCCAAAAAATGGCTCTCCCTCCGAATCATCCCGATTTGGCTGGTTCCTACAATAACATCGGTATGGTGTATAATAACATGGGCGAATACTCAAAAGCACTCTCATCGCATGAACGAGCGCTTGAAATAAAAAAAAATAGCTCTTCCTCCGAATCATCTCGACTTGGCCGCTTCCTACAATAACATCGGTGCGATGTATGATGACATGCGCGAATATTCGAAAGCGCTTTCGCATTATGAAAAGGCACTACAAATCAAGAAAACCGCTCTTCCTCCAGGACACCCAAGTACCGCACTTACGGAAAGAAACATTGAACTTCTCAAAAACAAAATGTAATTACTTCTTTTTTAAGCCAAAAAATAAATTGGCCTTCTTGAACACATGGGTGTGGGTGTGTTTTGAAGATAGGGTCATTTATTCATTCACACCAACACCACATCCACACCACCCCACACCCACGCCCACGCCCACACCCCACACCCACGCCCACGCCCACACCCCACACCCACACACCCGCATCTATACCAGCACCCCACACCCCACACCCACACCCCACACCCACACCCCACACCCACACCCCACACCCACACCCCACACCCACACCCCACACCCACA
>CAJNOL010004656.1:3903-14518 GCA_905250125.1 Rotaria sordida
GATCCTAATAACAACACTAAGCCATTTTTTGACCCTAATAACAACACATCTATTTTTTTACCCTAATAACAACACTAAGCCATTTTTTGACTCTAATAACAACATTAAGCCATTTTTGACCCTAATAACAACACTAAGCCATTTTTGACCCTAATAAGAACACTAAACCATTTTTTGTTCCTAATAACTGTACATCATTATTAAAATAGTATAAGCTTATACTGTTTTAATAATGATGTGCAGTTATTAGGAACAAAAAATGGCCAAATGTTGTTATTGAGGACAAAAAATGGCTTAGTGTTGTTATTAGAGTCAACAAATAGCTCTGTTGTTATTGGGGTCAAAAATTGGCTTAGTGTCGTTATTAGGGTCAAAAATTAGCTGACTGTTGTTATTAGGGAAATGGACCCTAATAACAACAGACGCAGGTTGTTTTCGTATATCGCTGATTTCTCCGTGACTAGGTGTCAGAGAAAAATGGTTCTTATATCATTCGAAAGAGGACATGTCAAAGATCATGCATGTGTAAAAATATTTTGATTTGAGTGTAAAATGGCTATGCACCAAATCAAACAAGACATGTTATTTTTTTAGTGTTCTTATTAGGGACATTGACTGTATGTGGTAAAAATTTCAGCTCTCTACCTCGATATAAACTATGAAAAATACCACTAACAATTTATCCCCAGTGGGGATGCACCAGTGCCAGTAACTGGGTACCAGTCGGACTGGGCACCCAGTCCGACTGGGTAAAACTTCGAGTTCTAGCAAAAATACCTATGGATTCTTGTTTTATGAATTCTCACTGTCATTCGATGTAAGACCCAGTCGGACTGGGTACCCACCCAGTCCGACTGGGCCTTACATCGAATGATACTTATTTTACATAGAACAAGAATCTACAGGTATTTTTGCTAGAACTCGAAGTTTTACCCAGTCCGACTGGGACCCACTTCACCAGTCAGGACTGGGACTGGTGCATCCCTAATCCCCAGTGATTATAGAACATCCTTTGTGGTACCTCGTAGTTCCTTAAAAGTTCATTATGGGGACGAACATTTTATATTACGTGCTGTACTCGCTGTGCTCTACAAAATGACCAATGCCAAATTTGAAACGGTGCGTGACATTTGAGACGTTCCCTCGTAAGCGAAAGTCCACCTTAATTTGTGTTCTCGAACCAAAGGCAATAAATCAGAGGTGAGTCAGTTGACGACAGAACGTCTCCAACTAATAAATTACTTTTAAGTCGGGACTATGGGCATCATATAGGTCCTGATGAGCTATGAATAACCTGAAAAGAGTCTGTACTATTAGCTTATTGCTACCTAAATGCTGCATTGTTACGGTATTCTTTTAGCAAAATTCCGTAATCCTCTCAGGAACACTAGGGAAACTGATTTCGAATTCCGAATTGAAACTTTGCACAGAGATAAGCGTTAGCAGGAATAGTTTATTATGAAAGAATGAGATCTTTTGACTGCTTCTATTCTGAAATATGAACATCAAAATCTGTCGGTGTATTTGAGTTATGTAAAAAAACATACTTTTATCAAAGCCATATCTTAGTATAAGAGCAACGAAAAGATCTGAAACTTTCACAATAAACTACTCTCATTAAGACCGGTCTCTATGCAACGCTTCAAAGTGAAATACGAAACTCAGTTTTCCCGGTGTTCCTGAGGAGGGCATGATGTTGTGCTAAAAAATACCACAGAAACGCAGAATCTCGGTAGCAACAATCTGCTACCACAATCTTTGTTCAGGCTATTCATAGCTCATCAGGACCTACATGATGCACATAGTCTCGACTCAAAAGCGATTTGTCAATTGGAGACTTTCCGTTTTGAATGCACTGGAACAATAAACGCCGCTTGTAGCTCATGATCGATCTAATCATTATTTGTCAACCTTTTTCAGCTATGGCGTCGTCGTCTTCACAACAAGGATACGGTATAATCATTCTGGGCAACTCGGGAGTAGGTAAGAGCTTCCTGGCCAATATTCTGCTAGGTCGAGAAGCGTTTGTTCATCGGGTTGCTGCTCGAGCGGTGACAACCGACACTGAGTTCGAAGAAATCAGCATGGGCAAGGAAAATTATGCGATTTTCAATATACCAGGCCTTATTGAAGCTAATCAACAGCGCATTGAGATGAACAAGCGCCAAATTGACAAAGCCTTCGTCGAGCGACCAACATCCCTCATCCTCTACGTGTTTGGACAACAAAATGGCCGGATTCGAGATGAAGATGTCGTCGCCTTCAATGCCCTTAACAAGGCCTACCCATTCAATCCCGAATCACTTGTGCTCATTGTCAACGGACTAGCGAAAGACCGACCCAACGACTATGAAGGCGAGGTCATTGTCTTACTAAAGGAACTCATCGAGGTGCCGTTCCGGAGCGTATGTATTCTGGACATGATCAATAAAAACAATCAAGGTGAGAGAGAAAACTTGAAGAACAAACTACTTCAAGTTATCGTTGAACGAACGCCGCGCGATCACTTCAAGAAACAAGACATTGAATTACAAATCGAGGAGGTGCGCCGAGCAAAAGAACAAATCAAGAATCTTAAGGAAGGTTTTGAACGACACAAAGAAAAGTACGAAAAACAAATCAAAGAGCAACAAAAAAAATATGACGAGATGTTTACTGAAATTGGCAAAGAAAATGAGCAGATGCGACGCCTCATCCAGCGACAAGCGGAAGAACAAAAACAGCGAGATGCGGCATACAAAAAAGCAATTGAGGAAGCCGACCAAAAGGCAGCCGTGGAAAGAGCAAGGTTGGAAGCTGAGCATAGAGCAGCTGTGGAAAGAGCAAGGCAGGAAGCCGAGCAAAGGGCAGCCGTGGAAAGAGCAAGGTTGGAAGCTGAGCAAAGAGCAGCTGTGGAAAGAGTAAGGCAGGAAGCCGAGCAAAGGGCAGCCGTGGAAAGAGCAAGACTGGAAGCCGAGCAAAGAGCAGCTGTGGAAAGAGCAAGGCAGGAAGCCGAGCAAAGGGCAGCCGCGGAAAGAGCAAGGCTGGAAGCCGAGCAAAGAGCAGTTGTGGAAAGAGCAAGGCAGGAAGCCGAGCAAAAGGCAGCCGTGGAAAGAGCAAGGCAGGAAATTGAGCAAAGGGCAGCCATGGAAAGAACAAAACAGGAAGCCGAGCTCAGGGCAGCCGTGCAAAGACAAATGGAAGCAGCTCAACAAGCAAGTAAGTCCATCTCAAGCATTGCAGAAAAGTTGTTTTCTTTTCACAATTTTTTTTTCGTTCGAGCAGAGTTTGGAGATAGCGAAGTCTGAAGAGGATACCATTGTAGTTCCCCACATATACTCAGGGCTGTTGCTCAGACGATAGTTCTATTCATTCTAGTTGTGATTTTCATAAGTAGCACACTTGAACTAATATTCTATATCTGTACCCGCAGATCGAAATGACAGAAAAAATTTGAATCCCTGGAAAGTACCTTAAGTCCAAAAACCGCGACGACTTGATTGGCGAATTTGACTCGTGGAATATGATCAGAGAATGCCTCTGAACTGATTCCAATAGGATAATCTCGAATTCTTCGAGTGAGGGGGCGAAAAAGGTAACGCCCGCTCTCCTTCTTTTAGGACCAAGCACTAAGTGTACACTAAATACCTACATGTTTAGAATCGCTTTTAGAGTCAACAAGAAAACTTTCACTTTAATCAGGTGCTCTAGAGGGGAACTTTTCAATATCGGTTTCCTACCGTTTATGAACTGCCTATGAGTCACGACACGAGAGCTAACCGTGAAGATAAAAAATCGAAAAAAATGATTCCTTTTTAATCAAAATAATGGGAATTTGCCTCAGAGAAATGATTATGCTAATCAGAAAATGAAATTTCTACCTCTAAAACGGACATTTTAATTGATTATTTCAAAAACACTTTATGAGATTTCAATTTAAGCACACCAGAGAAAACAATTAATTTTTCATCAAAATCATTTCATGAAAACGATGCAAAGGACATTAAAATTTATCACTTTTTCCGTATGAATCACATCATAGCTATGTCATTTTCACCGTGCATATTCATCAAAGTCATGCCATCTCCATCATGTATTTATCAGGAAATTTATGCCATTCTCATCATGCCTACACTGTAAAAAAATGTCGAATAATAAACTTTTCTCCTATATGCAATTTTTCATAAACCCTCTAAGGGTTTATTTCGATGTCTTAAACTCTTGAAGGGTATATAAGTCCAAGTGTTTATGAAAACAAGGGTATATGAAAATAAAAAGGGTTTATGACTGTTACATAACGGTTTATTGTCCTGTGGGTTAGAGAAAAAGGTTTATTATTCTACGCAAAAGGGTAGATTATTCTACCTTTATATAAAAAGGGTTTATGATTTTCTGCATAAGGGTATATTATTCTATGAATTCAGCAAAAAGATTTATGATTTTCTGTATAATGGCAAATCATTCTATGGTTTAAGAAGAAATGTTTCATACTGCCCGCATAAGCTTATCTTATTCTCCAATCTCAGAAAGCGTTTATTGCTTCTGGGCCGATCAGAATCGTCCTCGGTTGATTTTTCCTCCAATACCTGTCGAACAAGACTTTATTCCCTAATATGGAGTTAATCGATATTCCTAACTCAAATCAAGTCATCCAAGGATACTGAAGGTCTATTTCAAGGTATTTTCATATTGTATAATACTGTAGTGTCGAGGCAATCCGAGAGATATTGTGTCATCGTCTTGTTATTAATCCTTTCCAGCGACCTGTTGCCATATTGCAACATTTTTCCTTATAGGGACACAGCATTTTACAAATAGGCGGCCGTAAAGAGTTAAATGGTATGACCCTACAATTTCATACTACAAATGTAATTGCTAGGTAAAAACAAAATATTTCACACTGCTCTTTCATTCGAGACCCGCACAATACCGATATATTCTCCCAGAGCTGGGCAAAATACTCGAAGTACTCGTACTCGAGTACGATTTTGCACGTACTCGTACTCGTACTCGATAGGTCAGTAGTCGTACTGGTACTCGTACTCGGGGATCAGTACTCGAGAGTTGGAATCCAAAGAGATACTCGATGGTTCTATATTGAATAGTTTAAAACATATAGAACTTTTCTGTTAAAATTTAGTTTGCTTTCTAATTGAAAATGGAACCAATCGATGGGGAGTTCTCCGTCCATCAAGAAATTTCTGAAAATTTCTTATTTTTGCTTCAATTATTTAACGAAGTTTCTAAAATTATTCACAGAAAATTATATGCTGGTACCTCTCTTGTTGTGCCCACTGTTCCTGATGTTCTTTTTTTGATCTCGAACTTGAATTTAGCTCCTTTATTCTAATTCTTGCGCCTTCCTATGAAACTCTTATTGCATCAATCAAATATAAGTTTAGTGGACTCCTTTATTTTGAAACTGATCTACTTTTCAATTCTAACTCTAGATGGGAATGGTACCCAGATATAATTTTCCTTTTGATTTTGTTACTTTTGAGTCACATTTCAAACTAATATTCCTTCTAAACCTTCATACTCCTATAAAAGTACGTTTTCTTGAAAAGATTCTTAGTGATTTCATCCGTCTTTTTCTAAATTATAGTTTTGAATGCTCCATAACATTTGAGCTGATGTGGGAAACACCAGCGAACCAAGTGATGCCGATGCCACAGCAAAGAGAAATGGATCGCTTATTAAAAGATAGGGTCTTTTTCCTCGTTTTAAGGGGACCCCCCCTTTCCCGACTCAAAATTTTCACATTTTTCATTTTTCATTTTTTGTGATTAGTATATAGATTTGAATGCCCTCTATCCATTGAGTACATTTTGAGAACTGAAAAACCACATCTTATATATAAAAAATTCGAAAAAAATCACAAAATATGCTGAAAAAACCAAAAAAACGCAAATTTCTTTGCGTTTTTCTCAAAATCAGTTTTTTCAGCAAAAAAATGAAGTTTTCCCCCTTTTTCTCCGCCATTTCAAGTCCGATCGGGCTGAAAATTGTTTTGGTGAGACTTCAAGTGATTTGGGTTGGGCGTTTTTTTTTTTTGGATATCTTCTACTAATCAAGTTTGGCAGGCTTCGCAAAATTTTTAGGATCCAAAAAACCTAGAGATTTTGCAAGGTGCTCAGTATTTTGGTTCTCTAGCCTGAAGTATTTGGAATTTTTGAAAAAAAAAAAAAACGCCCACCCCGATTGGGTCTGTCTACCCACAGCAAAAATTTCAGCTCAAACCGATGAAATTTGTGGATTTGCGGGGGGGAAAACTTTTTGCAAGTTTTTGACCTTGGGGTCTCTGGAAGTCCATGAAGATGACGTCTGGCAAATTTGTGTCTATGACAACTTTTGCTCTACTACTCGAGGTCTATCTACCCTGCAAGTTTCAGGAATTTTCGTTCGGCCGTTTCTTAAAAACGCCGGAAAGGGGGGGGGGGTCCCCTTAACCAATCGAAAAACTTCACTCGATGAAAAGTCGAAAATTATAATCGAGTGCGACGCCATTTTTCATGGAGAGTATTCTGAAAATAGTTCACTTTTTTCGAAAAAATTTACATATGAATATGTTGATTTGCTTGAAATGCTCACTAATACCGGTTACAGGGACTCTTAGAGAGCACGCCTTTTACTGAGAATACCTATTTTATTCATCTACATCCAGTGTCATTAATTCGAAAAGATCTTGTTTATCTGCTTTACTCAAATGTAATATACTTTGATCATGATTTAATTTACCAGAAGCTTTACAATAAACGAAAATTTTATCAAATTTTGACTTTTTCCTCTTGCTATATTCTTTCAAGGTTTCGATATGTGCATATATAATATTTTCTAGAGCTATGAATATCATTTTCTCACTAGACATTTTAGAACCTTAGAGTAATACCCGGCACAATGACTAATGTACTACTACGTGAAGGAAAAACATACAATACTAAAATTTTAGGAGTTAAAAATGAGTTGTACATAGGCATCTGCGATGCCAGTGAGATTACTGAAAAAATCGACACTTTTATCATCGACAGTGATGCTCACTGCATACTGATAGGTTCAGCGTCAGTGACTACTGAAACCACCGACACCGGCCTTACACAGTGGGCAACTTTGACATAGCAGGCGGGCATATACAGTTTTTCTGCTTGGAAACGTATTTTTATTGGTCAGAATGAGTAATACATTGCTTAGAAAATCTTTTTTAATATAATAAACCATCTCTTAAAAAGAATTTTTTTTTGAGAAAATCACACGTGGGGACCCCTCTGCACTAATTTTTCGAAAAAATTTTTTAGTCAAAAAATATATCATGTTGTACTTCATTCGATGTATTTTTATGCACAGATTTTGGATATCACATCGGTTATGCATCAAATGATGCTCTGTTGAAAAAAATAAAAAATTGTGGCAAAAACCTTGGTTTTTGGGAGAGTTTCATAGCATTAGCGCGATTGTGCTCATCGATGTGAAATGGCGCTAACGCCAACGATGAATCACATATAGGAGAATAATTGGTGAAAGCTTCAGCTCAATCGGATGAAAATTGTTTGGGGGGGGGGGGGGGGGGTTAAAAATACGGAAAGGCTGGGTTTCAGAACCTTCTCGGCATAGGAAGCGACTTATTTTCTTCAATAGGCACTTTCTGTTATATATGATTCGACGCAGCTTGACGAGCTGATTCCGAATATCACCTTGGTTTTTCACCAAAATATTTCTGTATTCGCAAAACTAACGATTCTTGGGCAGAAACCTGGTTTTCTAAAAAACCTCTAGTTCCGTTTCTATTCATTGATGTGACATGGCGCTATGGCCAACGATAAATCACACAGAAGAATAATTGGTGAAAATTTCAGCTTAATCGGATGAGAATTGTTTGGGGGCGTACAAAATACGGTATGACAGTTTTTTTGTCCTACTTTCGGCACAGTAATCACTTTTTTTTCTACTCTATTTCTGACTGGATCGAAATAAGTTTTTCACACAATGAAGCTTATGGCCTCATCATTCGTTTCAGATAGTTTTTTATTTTTGAAATATATTGATAAGTTGATAACAAAAATGATCTCCGTACAATTAGCGATTTATGAACAAATTTTTTGACGACGGCCTTTCGCAGGGTTCAACTTGATTTCTGAAAGTCCGAGTTTAGGGTAAGATAGACTAACCATGGACGTATTCATTCCAATATTTAAACTTTGCAAAATAGAACTTGAGGTCATGTCCGCCTGGTTGCCCACTGTGCCTTACTGAAATACTGATAACTTTTGCATCAGTAACCATTGGTACACTGACACAATTAGCGCCACTGATAATCGAATTTCAGTGACTCCACTGAGATGTCACAATAATTATATACTAATGTAACATGTGTTTAAAATAAACGTAGAGTGATTAAAATAAACGTAGAGTGATTAAAAAGTAGATGCATGCCTTTTTCAAGACAATCAATGATTAGATTTTTAGAAAGGTGAAGAAAAATAGTGCATCTCCGTCGAAGAACTAGAAAGATAAATTATAAAAACTCTTCGAGAAAAAAAACAAATAAATGAATATTGTAGAAAGACAAGCTTGTGGAAAAAAAGTAAATGCATCTTTCAAATATCTAGATAAATAAAATAAAACCGAAGGACGAAATAAAAAAAGGATGGGTGTGGCATTGGTTATAGAGGCTCGTAAACCCAGTTTTCGCTCTTGGAAACCCTTAAAAGGTTTTCTGTAGTAACAATCTCTGAAATCGAAAAGGGTTTCCGAACCTTCGGGAACTCTTTCATGGGTTTTCGAACTTCGGAAATCTTTTTTGGTTTCCGAGAGCGAAAAATGGGTTCACGAGTCCTCGAAAACCCATGAAAGGGTATCCGAGAGTAGGAAATGGGTTTCCGGATCCTCGGAAACTTTTTTTCGTCGATTTCCGAGAATACCTATTTTTTTTAGAGTGCAGTCTGCGGGAGGCGGACTGGTTCTAAAATTTCTATCCTATGCATGTCAATACTCCTTTCAGATCCTTTTTCACAAAAGTTATGGAAAACTAAGTACATATAGTAAAAAAACTATCTCAATATCAGCGAAGTCACCGATAACCAGCCATTAGTGACGACGATGATGTCAGTGCATCAGTGATCAGTGATGCAGTGGTCATCAGTGTTCCATTGACTTCGGTATCAGTGCTTTCAAATTTTTTTAGTAATCAGTATCAATGGACTTATGGGTGTTCAGTGAGCATCACTGTCGGTGTTAGTCGCTGTTCAGTTTTCTCACACTGCCCATCCCTAGTTGTACCTAGAAAAAGGACTTTCCACTTTACTTTTTATTTAATATTGTACTCAGAAAATTTGTACTCGTACTCGGAGGGTTAGTACTCGTACTTGTACTCGTACTCGGGGGGTTGGTACTCGTACTTGTACTCGTATTCGAGGGGTCGGTACTCGTACTCGTACTCGAGAAAGTGCGTACTTACCCAGCTCTGTATTCTTCTATTCTTGCAGATATCTAGATGAGATTGCTAAAGAAACTCAAAATTAAATTGTTGTAGATAGAAAAAAAAATTCATTTTCTCAGTACCTGAGCACAGGCATTCTTTTCTTGAACTCTACCTTGAAACATAGAAATTATATTCCTTTACTTCATTACGCATAGCAACCATATAAACAAATTTTCATCAATCGTAGCAGCTCTTTGCATTGGACGGAACTTTGACACCGAACCCTTTCCAGTTTTATCCGTTTTTGCTAATAAAAACTGCTCTCCTTTTTCCTACAATTGCGGCTATTCGCTCTCTCTTTACTTTTGAGTAGCCCATAATGTACAAAAAAATATTTTGTTTATCCCTTTCAATGACAGATACATTTTCTTCACTTTTAACATATCTTTATTAGGAGCATAAACTGTTTTTAGATCTAATAGAAATACAAATAAAATTTATTTAGTTTTATCCGATCTTCATGTACACAATAATTTTATTCATCCACTATAGATAGATATACAAATCATTAAGTTTCAGTCCATCTTAATCAATAACAGTATTTTTTCATCTAATAGTCCTAAAGTTAGTTTCCATTTAGTCTTAGTTCATCTTATAAAAAAGTAGTAGTATTTTTCATCTAATACACTTAAAATTGGTTACCTATTCACCTTAAACTGATTTTAGTCATAACAATGATCTCATTTCATTTCATAAAGATACAGTTTCCCATCCTTCAGTTTTATTGCATCTTAATATAAATAATCTTTCTTATCAAATAGAGTTAGAGCTAAAGTTTCTTTAGTTTTACATCTTTTTAATTAGAAATTCATTTTTTTTCATATAACAGAAATACAGGATTTCCCAAAAATAATGGTCACCTAAAAAATTTGGATATCTCCACTCTGTTACAATTAAATAGACTAATTTTTTTTTTCAGTGATAGAGAGCAGTTCAAAGTTTTTTGTCATAAGAACAAAGCTTATAAATGATTTGAACTATGATCAATAGCCTCAATAATGAATTTTATGATATTTTGTAGATGGTATTCTGAAAACATTTTCATTCCATTTTTCACCTTCTAATTTAACCCTTCGATAGAGAAAATTATTCTCTTTCGATCTGTGCAAGACTGAGCTCGTTAGTTTGCTGTGTTCAGGAACTATAAGCATTTTCTCGAGA